>JAJHUR010108189.1:23382-35001 GCA_027495735.1 Lutjanus campechanus | reverse complement strand
TGAAAAATTAACCAGTAGATGAATCATTAGGAGCAGCCCTAAAGTTGACATCATGCTATTAAGTGCTTCTGGAAATATGAGAAATTGTTCACTTCCGCACTTCTGTGTCCCTCAACACCAAAAAGGATCGCATTTGAGGGGTGAAAGCAATTATAACTGTAGGATTTCCTGTAAGTCATGATGTAATGTGTTATCACCCAAATCTAAACCAATTACAAAACAACAAGAAAAGGATGAGAGACACTGCACTGACCTTCCTCATGCATGCCTCTCCTGCTTCCTGCAGTTCATTGTTGGTGGAGTTGAGGGCTTTAAACAGGGCAGCAATGATCTTCTCTCTGGACTGTGGTAGGTAATTACAGGCTGCCAGGGCATCTAAAGAGAAAAGAAACCATCAGTCTCATTCAACATTTCCTACCAAACAAGACACATGTCACATTATTTAAATACTATTAAAACTTTAGTATGATAGTTCACTTCACACAGAAATTTAAAAAAAAGATAGAGCCAAACTATTGTCAGCAGACTATCAAATTTTAATGAATTACCAATTTTATATATTAAGCATCATGAAGAATGACTTGCAAAGAACACAAGAGGAGTAAGCATCAACCAATATATAGTTGAGCACAGCCTACTCACTGAGAGCAGCGATGCGGAGGGGAACCAGAGAGGGGAGGCTCTTATAACAGGGCAGCTTCATCAGAGCAGCATCCTCTGCTTCACACAGGTTCAACAGCTAGAAAGACAGGAAAAACACACACACACACACACAAATGTCAGAGGTCATAGTTCTACTATGCAAGTCCACTATGTAAAATGTTTAGGGTGGATGCACACACATTTCTATATTCAATATGCGAGATCCAAGACTCAAATGGCTTTGCAACATATGACACTGTGCAAAATGTCATTAAATGTAAATGTCATGAAATAATAACAAAATAAAATAAATGTGATAAAAATTAAGAAGACAAAAGCAGATTTGATTCAGGTCAATGACTTCTCCATCTTGCATACCTCTGTGTAGAAGACTTTGTGCTCCATGACATTGAGGTCCATTGTGAAGAGGCGGGGCTGCAGGGTAGTGCAGAAGGTGTTTCCTTCCATCAGACCAATCTGGGCGTTGGCAGGCTGGTGGCGGAGCAGGTGTTTCTTCGGGGGAACCATATCTTGCAACACCTGAAGAGAAGGAAACCCAAAGAAAACAATCAATTCATGTGGAAACAAAGACATTTTATACATTTTCACTCAAAAGTGGGAGTCTCAGAAGGCATGAGTTCAGAGTTATCACTCAGACACTCCATGAATGAAGCCTATTTTGTACAGAGACTAAAAGGAAAGGTGCATTTTACACAAAACACTTGTCTATTGTAGCATTAAATCAAGATATACAGTTACAGAAAACTTGACAGTCCTTGGTTTCACCTCTTTGTGTGGCTCCATGATGACTGTAACACTTTTGCCAGTGACATGGGCCAACACCTGCAGGGAGTGCATGGCCTGCTTTCTGACAGTTGAGTTGGGGGAGGTGACCTCTCTGACCAGGTCATGTGTGACCATGCGGAAGGACTTGTCCTGGGCAGCCAGCAGCTCCTCAGTCTTTTCTTCATCTTTCAATGGAGTGGCACAGCGCACGAGCAACTGCTCCAGGGTGGTCTTTGCCATGGCCACTGCTCCATTTGACACCTTATGAAAATCAATAAGGTAGTAAGTACAATGCCACTGCAGTCAGAGTACAGTGGTGACATAAAGGAGGAAAGCTGCTACACTGAACATGCTGCAAGCCTTTGTAAAACATCATGTGAAGGAAAAAGCCGACAACAAATGGAGGTAAATCTTCTAAATCATCTTGAAATTATTTGCTAAATATTAAATTATTCTCTAATTTCCTATCACCTCTCCAGTGAGGTCCATCATGACAAAAAGCAGGGCCTTAAGAAAGGTGAGCTGGTTCTGCAGCACCCAGATCAGAGGCAGTCTCTCCATCAGGAACTTGATGGACACCACGCCACCAAGCTTGGCATACCAAGCCTGCTCATAGCAGCAGGCGCACAGACGCTCCACAATGTAGGAGAATAAGGGCAGCTGGCACGCCTGCAGATTTAGACAAGAGGCTTGTATGATTAACTGGTTCCCATTTAAAAACTATACACATATGAAAACACAGATGAATATTTATAAAATGACAAAACGCTATGAATTTGATTAAAAATGCATTGAAGTTTCATTTAAATTCAAATATATCTACTCAAATAACAGTTGTTATCAGTAGCTTGATCTTGAATATTACTCAGAGTGAAATCATTTCCTCAGTCATATTAATGGCCGGCACAGTTAACCACAGCAACTACTAACACAATGAGCATTAAGAGCTCATGTTTTTATTACATTGACAAATAACTGAACCCTCCAACATCCTCCTTCCACTGACTTACCCTCTCCTTGGAGCCAAGGATGATGCTGGCCACATCGAAGATGACGGCCAGGGCCACTTCTCCAATCTTACACAGCTCCTTCTCCTCATATGCCATGCAGATAGCTATGGCATCAATCAGGACCAGCGGATCCATTCCCTTTGAGCCGTTCTCCTCACTGTGAAACATGGCTGTGCTTGGCTGGCTGCCCAGTTGATAGGATGGCAGCAAGAACGGACCTGGGATTAAGGAGGAGGACGAGAGGAAAGGAATTACATTAAATGGGAAATTGGTGAATTTTAATATAGATTAAAAGATGTTACAACTACAGTGATGTACACGTGACTTTAAAATTGTTTTTGCAAAATGAATGCAAAATGAAAAAGACTGAATTTTAATAAAGCCAGAGAAAGGACAAAAGTGGAAAGTGACAGACTTTCTTGTGCAGCTGGGAATAGCTGCCAATACCAGGGCAAAACAAAAAGCTAATATTAGATGTAGAGAGTATGAAGAGCACCGGTCCCTTACCACACTGCTGAGCCACAGCGACCATGGTGTAATGGCGAATAAGGCTGGCCACGAAGGGGAGTGCACTGGGCCTCAGGTCCTTTATCACAGCAGACATGAATGCCCCAGTCAGGGCCTGTTCAAAAGTTCTGCGGGCAGGCGTGTCTTGTGCTTTGTAGCGGTGAGAAATGATGACATTGGGGATCCACTTTTCAGTGAAGCTAATGGGGGAGAAAGCCACACAATGAATTAGAGGATCACACATTAACAAGGGCAATATAATAACATGTGGCAATGGTATTGGGACTTTCTTTAAGCTCAAAAATCATTTAATGGTTTGTGTTCAGCCCATTCAATATTTCAAAATAAAGATCCAAGTCCATTTCCTGTCTGCAGTCCCCAAACCCTGATTCTCCGTCTTTAAATTTTCCTCTCTCCTCTTAGCTCCTTCTGCCTTTCTATTCCTCTGCCTCCCTCTTTGTCCCCTGTTGGTATTTTTGTTATTTACTGCTGCTGAAGGCAACTGGGCCGTGGTGTGATTGAGCAGCTGTTTTCTCCATGCTTGAGCTTGTGTTTTATAATGCCACACGCCAGGGGCAGACCTGATGGATCGCTTCATTTCATTATTGCCATTTAAAAGACTACTCTTTGGAGGAGGAGAGAGAAGAAGTGGGGGGAGGGTGAGAGACATGGAGAGAGGGGCTTGAGAGGAAAAATGTGAGTGAGGAACGTGGTGGGAGGAGAAAGTAGGGAGGTGGCATGGTTGACAGAGTGTCAGATCAAATGCCCCTCACTCATTCAAGGGGCTGCCACTCCAACATTCTCCCCAGTTGGCATGCATCTTGTTTTCTTGTTTGAAAGACTGCACTTACAGTGACCAAACACTGAGGCACTGAGAGATGGTGTGAGGAAGATGAAGGGAGGAAGAGACAGAAAAAAAGACAAAATCTTTCAAGACAAATCGAGACATCTGACAAGAGGAGGCGGCAGGTGCAGGCCCCCTGATCATAACTGACACACTTCATTATCCCTGCAGAAATGCACACACAAACGTATTCGTGTGCATGTGAGTATTAGTGCATAATGACAGGAGAGTGTAAGGGGCATGGTGTAGCGTAAACAGACAGAGGAAAGTCAATTAGCCCCTGCCCGGGGATCAATGATGGTAATGTGACTAACCCACCCGACAACCAACCCCCCTTCCTGTTTGTCTGTTCATGTATGTGTCTCCGCCTCGCAGTGAAGCCTGCCAGAGGGTGGTGGGTGGGGGCTGAGAGTGTGTAATTAGCAAGTCGCGCTCTCAAGATGGAATTGATGAGGCAGTGTGCAGTGGGGAGAGTGGTGAAGACGTGACGTGGGAGAAAGCAGGGCATGTCAGCAGGTGGTGGGACAGGGCTGGAGGTAATGGGGGGAGGGGATATAAAAGGGCTGGTGTGGAAAACAGTGGGCAGGGTCGGGGTCAAGGTCAAGTTGAGGCATGTAAAGGTTAAAGAGGGAGGATGACTGATCAGAGACCTCGCTGTTTATGGACTCAACAGCAAACGTATTTTATCACCTCCTGCCATTTAGGTAGACTTGAGCAGCGACCTATGGTGGCTGTTAGGGATGTTAGGAGAACTGATGCTTCAAGAGATAAGTAGGTTTTTAAACCTCTAAAGAATGTCTAAAGAAGACATTTGAGGACGTAATCTTGGGCTTTGAAAACAATGATCAAAATTTTTCACCATTTTCTGACATTTTACAGACCAAGCAACTAATCAATTTATCGAGGAAATACTGGACAGATTAATCAACAATGAAAATAACTGTTAGCCCTTGTGTCATCCATCATCAAAATATAACATTAGCATTTTAGATAAATATTTCTGGAATAATGGTCTGGCACTCTGTCAGTAAATTTAAAACTGCTCCACTTATATTCAAAGTTCAGCAGCAGAAAACACTTTTGCACTCCATTACCTTCCAGATATTTGAAACCTTATACTGCTGAAAGTGATTTGCATCAAGCTTTTAGATAAATCCTGGTCAGTCTTTTGTCCTAGAAGGTCAGAGGAGTTTTAACTTCAGGTGGCAAAGATAAATAACAATGGCTAATTTTTGTTTTTGTTTTTTCAAATAAGGTATTGAGAATAGTAGAATTTCACTGTTATTTGTATCATGTACTAAATTGGTGGTTATACTCTATAACCATAGTATCTCAACATATGCCACAGTCCAAATCAAACCCAGAATGTTTACTTACTTGGGATGAGACAGAAGCTGGTAGAGAGCATGTTTGTTGTCATCCAAACTGGTCATGGCCACCAGGAAACACTTAATGACCTCCCAGGCCTGTCGCCTGTAGTATGGCTCTGTGTTGGCACTCTTCAGACAGTCTAAAGCTGTTTCTATCGCCTTGGAAGGAATATACCAGACAAATTTTACTTCAAAATGTTCAACATTTCATATTCTGAAAAAGACACGTTCCTATGTTGCAAATATCCAAATAATTAATATGGGAATTAAATTGCAATATACAAGTATATATGTGATTCATCTGCAGGAAGTAACACAGGGCGCCATCTGGCCGAGCAAAGGTCATTATGATTTCTACATTATGGGCTGACAACCCACAGCAGCCAGGCACTTAAAAAGGGAGAAAATGAACTAATTAATGCCACTCAGAACAGAGGGGGAAAGATGAAAAGGACGCAAGAATAGAGGAAGGATAAGAGGAGAGATGAGGGCAGCAGAATTGAATTGTAGACCCGTCACTACATTAGGATGTCAGACTGAGACTCTGACAAGTACGCTATTATTCGTTCTTAGATATAAAATTGAAGGCAAAAAGAAGAAGACTTTGAATAAACTTCTGAGAAAACATGGTTTTCTACTGGGACCTTTTAATAGTACAGCCTTACTGGATAATATTTCTGAAGTGGTCAGTAAAAAATAAATTCAACAGGTAAAAGACTTGAAAGGTAAAAGAAGAAATTCAGAGATGCGCAGCTCAAATCCCATGTGAGTGTTTTTACACGTTGCTCTACCTGAAGAGATTCAACTTATTCAGATCAATGTTATCTGATCTCTCCGTCTACCTTACAGCACTCCAGACATGCCAACTAACCGTATGGCTGTATCACAAGCCTGCTAGAGATTCATGCCTTCAGCTTCTGCATGTGGGTGTGCAGCATGAGATAGTGTGTGAATGACTGTGCGCGAGTCTGCCTGCGCCCATGATGATGGCAAACACACAGACAGATAGCCAGAAAGAAGGAGCAGCCATTAGTGAGAGTAAATAATGCCGTCATGGTGGCCCACACTAGATTGATGATTACTGACTGGGGATGAGGAGGAGAAACAGGAGATGAATTTAATTACCTGGAGGACACACACATCTCCTCACTCATTCTCTCCCTCTCACACACACAACCCCTGACAAGGATATATGGCTCTCAGTGGGGCACAATAATGAGGAATATCAAGTTCTTTTACGTTTAATTCTCTTTCTAAACCTGAAATACAAAGGGATAAAAGGAAAAGAAAGGGTCTTCGTACTGAGTGAAATCACCCAAAAACTTTCCTCCTAAGAGTTCAGCAACTTAAAGTGGAGAACATCATGCAAGCATGCACTACCAATAATAACAGCGTGGTCTTACTTTCTCCATGGGTAGCTGTATGGACGCCTTGCAGTCAGTGAACTCGGACTTGATGCTTGGTCCCTGGACCTCAGTCACCACATAATGCAGCCTCTGAGACTCCTTTAGCATCTTCCTGTTGCTGCCACCAAACTTCCCCAACACCCGGTAGGCTACATGGGAGATGCTCTCAGCCGGGTTACGGAGGGTACGCCACAACGCCTGCACAGGAAGAGAAGGAGGGAAATTATAAGCTTTGGCATTGATCGGAAGTGACGCAGTAAAATTCTCTGCTTCTTATACAGGAAATAATCACTCATCTGTCATCACGTGTAGATTAGGACTGTGAAAAATAACAATAATGATATGGAGCGACAATAGACTCTTCATCAATAGTGATAAGACAACTTCAATAAAATGTTCAATAGTTTCACTTGAATGCATACTAGCTACTGTTAGTTGACTGCATTACAATCATAATCAAATTGAAATCACATCCATTCATTTGGCACCTGAGACAGTTAACCAGTATTGTGGTGAAGAGGTGTGAGAGAGATCCTGGTTCAGTGTTTTGTTTGCAGATATTGCCATGTCCATTGTTGACCACTAGAGGGCAGATAAGCTGAGTGATATTGAGAAGATGATCTAATGAATGGATATGAATGAGTTACTTTTATGATCTCCCAAGCAGGTGAATTGGATTGGGCAGTGCAATTACAAGTCACGGTGATGAGAACAATCCCCCACCTGCATGAGCTCTGCCCTGACAGGCTGAATGTGGTCGTAGAGGAAGTCGGGCTGTAGGTTGTCCACACACAGCTCCAAGGTACGAAGACCCTGGCTGACCAGAGTCTGAGAGCCATTGAGAGCAGACACCAGCGGATCCATTAGCATGGGTAAGTAGGGCAGCAGGGAGCTCAGACGCACTGGCACTGTCAAACATAACTCCACAAATAGATCCTTCATGTGCTGCTTGTGAAGGCCACTCTGCAGCATGTTCAGACCTAAACAGCATGAAAAGGGGAGATCAGAAATTAGGCGAGAAGTATTATAGGGAGGTATACCTCTTTACACTTCATGATGGTGTGTGAGGCTTTACCTTGCAGCAGGTTTGGTAGAAGGGGTAGGAACTCCTGGTAGAGCAGGTCATGGCTGCCTCCACCAATGGAGCGGAAGAGAGCCCGAAGGAGAAGGAAATAGTTGTAGGGTTCCTTTGCTGATTGGGCAAGCTCCATGGAACTGTTCACTATCTTGTGGAGGTGAGGCTGAGGAATTGGGAATTGTCACATTAGTGAGGAGTGCCAAAGACAAAGAGAAAAAGCCTCACACACAAAAAAAAAAGACACAAGGACACCCACTTACCTTGAGCATCTGCTCATTCTCAGCAGCAAACAGTGACACTGAGCCAAAGACTAGTTTGAAGAGCTTGAGGTAAAGGTTTGAGAGCTCAACATTAGAGCCCATCTCTGGCAGTCTCTCAAGAAGATACTCCACTAGGATGGTGGCAAACAGTGCAGATGTTGACAGGTTGGCCAGGAAAGAATTGGCCACAATCTGGGAGACAAAAGAAAATAAGAAACCAAATTTGAGCGCAAGTGATGAATTAAAACTGAAGACCTAATTATGTTCTGTATTGGCATACTTCTTGTTAGATACTGTATGTGAGGCAGCATGTACCTGCAGTGCGTAGTTCTTGGAGATCCTCTCTACCATGTATGGCACAGTTGTCTGAAAAATCTCCTTGAACGTGAGGGGGTTCATCATGGTGAAGACCCCGGCAAAGTGCTCCAGAACCTCCTTCTCCTCCTTCATGCGTACAGTCTGACAGTTGGCGACTCTGATGTATGTCTGCTGGTTATTGGCAACCTGTACCTGTCAGGACAAACATGAGCCGTTACACTAAGCTTTTGCTGGATTTCAAGCATTTTATATATCAAAGCCATATCTTACTGCCATATGCTTATTTTGGGGGGAATTTTTCTATGTGTGCATCTCCACAAACTTTGGTTTATAATTATTTCACAAATAAATTAAAGTAAAAATCTTTGGCTGTACCTGGTAGATGTCCAAGGCCTGCATGGCATATTTTACCAGCTTAATGTAGATTTGTGTCTCCTTTGGCTGAAGCTGCTTGTTGGGAATGAATTGCGCTTCTGGAAAAAGTTAAAAAACAAAACAAAACAAAACAGGAATTTAGACAGTGCATATAATTAAGTCCAAATTTCAACAAAAATCATTGATAAATAGGTATTTATATATTGGGCACATAGCAAGATCCTTTTAAACAATGTGTGTTAAAGCTTCAGTTGGTAAGATGGAGAAGAGAGCAGACTTAGCTTAAAATTTTGAACCAACACAAGCTTGACGTCACCCCCCCCCTCCCTCACCGGTGCACTCATGCCCTGCCTCCTGGCCCTCCTGGCCCCTCCTCCCTGCCGCGGCTGTGCTGCGCTCGCGCGTCGCTGCAGCCGAACGTGACGTGAAGCGGCAGAGTGGCATACGCACTCCACACAGCTAGATAAGCTTGAATAAGATGCTAGCCAGCTATACCTAAGTTCGGAAGTTGTTAATCAATTGTTTATTTGGAAATAAGAACTCAAATATTGATGTTACTTTGCCGTGTTTCAAGTAGCTAAATGTAGGTTATGGTTCGTTTGCACGCCATTTATACACAGTATTACAGTATTTAGGACATTAGAGTAGCCTAGTTTGCCAGTAAAAGAGAAGCTCATTTACAGTCTATGCTTGTGATGTGTGACATGTTGCCTATTTGTTGATATGTTAGAGTTTTGAGACCGAGCGGCAGAGCTCCGATGAAGACTACACCCCCTCTGCTTCTACCGGCAGCCAGCGGCAGGGCGAGCGAAGGGAGGGGCGTGTCGCTGAGTCTGTGTGGAGTGATTGACAGATGTCAGACACGCCGTCAGGCGCTGCTCTGGCTCTGATTGGTTGTTTTGTCCCGGTCGCGGTGGACTTTTGCAAATCGCTGTAGGGGCAGTAGGAGGGACCAATGGAGCTGCTTATTCCCACATTTTACAAGTCTCACATTTTACTCTGTGGCCATATGGACAGTTTTATGAAATAACACAATAAGTTAGTTTTGTTCAAGTTACCAACTGAAGCTTTAATGCTATTATGGTTGTTAAACATGGATCTGTGTCCTCTCACCTCCAGGGGCCTTGCAAGAGGTGATACCCCAAGTAATCGTCTTCACTCCGCACACCAATGTCTTGACTAAGCTTCGGCAGTCCGACACCTGAAACGTCTGCTTGTCTTCCTTCTCACCAGGTCGGTCAAAGGGCGTCGCTGGGGGTTGAGGCGTCGCAGCAACGGGTGTGGGAGGAGCGGGAGGAGGAATGGCAGGGGTGGTGGAGGGGGTGGGTGTGGCTGGTACCCCGGGTAACGCCCCTGGGTCAACCACACCCATCTCTGACTGGGGTTTGCACTTCTTGAAGATGGAGACAAGCTGGTAGCGTGCAATGGTGTGAAACTTCAGTACAAACACCTGATTTACAGGAGAAAGAGAGGGAAAAATGTTATGACATGATATTTCTTTATCAATGTGTATGAAATATATATCAGTGTCTGTCCTATTTAATAGGGGTGGGAGCAAAAACATAAATCATGCCTCTTAAGTATTGTGATTCTCTTTTTTCTTCTCTTTTTTTTTGATTCCTGAATCATTTTTTCACATATGTAGTAAACTAGTGCTTAATCTGTGAGCTTGATGCTAACCCATAATAGGAATTGCCATTGACATACTAACAGAAGTTTGCATTGAGATAATATCTTAATAAACGGATCAATTTTACTTTACATGCTTAACATAAAATTAAACGTCTGCTCAGACCTTCAGGTAAATATCTCTGTGGAAACAAACTAATAGCTGCTGAACTCGCATTGCTAACTCAATCTGCTACTCTGTGTTTTCAACACTCGACACACACCAGCTACAGCAACCTCAAAATGAACAACTCAAACTTCTATTCATTATTCTATTCACCACTTTTATCTTGAAATAAAAGACTGACAGATGCATTGTATTTGGAAATATTACTAATGATATTAAGTTTCTAGAAGCATATGATTCAAGAGCACATCAAATTTGCAATACCTCTGAATACCGAATCATAATGCTTGCAGAATCACAATACTTAAGAATCACAATACATATCTAATAAGTACCCAAGTATCCTGCAAGTACCAAATCAGGAGGTATGTGCATGTGTATTGTTCTAGCCCTACTATTTGTTGAAGCTCTGGGCTACCTACCTCCAGCATCCTCATTAAGATGTCCCGTCCATTGCCATTCTCCTGCTCTGATTTTGAGCGGATGCAGTCTACCAGGTTGAGCAGCAGCTTGCAGGACATGGTCTGGATGTTACTGGGAAGCGATTCGTCATCAATGTTCTTGGCGAAGAGCTGCACTGCTAAGGATAAATCTGTCAAGGGCAAGTTCTGACGAACGTGATGCACCAGGTCTGCTAATGTGCTGTAGGCCAAGGGTCTGGAAAGAAAGAGAAACATGTAACTATAACATATGCAGCAGAATTAAAATGATCTTTCACGACCTATAGTAATGATAACTGAAAAGACTGCGCTCCAATGAACCGCAATTTTCTAAAATGCAGAAAAGTAGTCATCAGGAGTCATGAAAAGCTTGATAGATATGGAAAGTAGCTTTGGGATGCAACTGAAACAGTGAAGGAGAAAGACAGAGAGAAGGTGAACTAATGAGTGATGCTGAAAGTCCTGCCAGGTCTCAGCCTACCTCCTTGTTTCCTATGTCGTACTAATGTGAAATGACAGCTATTTTGTTGATGAGGTGAGCTAGCTTGGCATCTGAGGAGGGCCAACAAGATTTTGAAATCGACCTAAGGGAGGGTGTGCGGGCAGCCTGCCCTCTGGAGATGCGTGTGTACATGACAACTTGACAGTGCGATCTGTGCTGCAGTGTTGGGAGTCAGCTTCCCTCTAAATCCTGGCAGCAGTGAGAACTGCCTGATTAATATGCTAGGACACTTAACATGCACCTGGCTGAGCAATCAACCACCAGGGGGGGGGGCGGGGGGGGGGGG
>JAJHUR010108189.1:0-19996 GCA_027495735.1 Lutjanus campechanus | reverse complement strand
CGGCTACGCAGGTCAGTTGTGAGGATGTGCTTGGCTGCAATGAGCAGTTCCTTGCGGAGGTGAGCCGTCTCAGAGGGGCAGTTGGATAGCAGCTGCAGCATGCCCTTTACCATCTGCTGAGAGTACTTCCCTACCAGGTCCTGTTAGGGCGGATAGATTAAAAATTCATTTTTAAAATTACTCCACACAGGCAACCTATGTTCAGTAAAAATAATTAAATACACCTGTCAATACAAATACAAGCCAAATGTTTGGAGTAGTTAGCATCTTTTAATTTAGTTTGTGTGGTGTCTGTAACAGCATAAACAATGGTAAACTAAATCCTCTACTAATAGAATTCTTCTAGGTGCTTTAAGTTATTTTTATGGTATTATCAGTGTCATTTGATGTTTTTACAATTTGTCTGAGTTTTTATTGTCTTAAACAGTTTCTGATACTGTCTGCACAGAGTTAGTGTTGTGGCAGATAGCTTCAGAGGAAGCTATTTGTGCCATTATTTCTTGTTCAGTGTGGAAAAAAAAGAAGTCAATAAAAAGTTTTAATTTAATTTTTCAAAGTGTCTGTTTTATCTTTATTCTTCCTAGTTTCACTGTGAGTATATATTGTTACACTCTGCTTCCTGCCAATCACCTGTCACTAGGGCTGCACAATTAATCAAAATATTATTGAAAATCACCTTATGGCCAAGTACAATATTCAAAGTAGAAGTTGTAATGGAGTACTGTTGTGCTGCAGAGATAACCCGGCCTATAAATCTTTATCTCCCAATTTAAGAAAATATTTTGTTTTGGTACAGAAACCAACAAATTTCATATCATCATGATTTTAATCTTTTTTTTTTCAGTGAAAATGAAAATTGTGACACAAAAATTCTCACTAATCATAAATTATATTGCAATTGAAATACCTGTCAAAATAACTGCAATCTAATCTTATTTTTTACACTATATTGTACAGCCCTACCTGACAACCACAAAAAGAAATGAAATCCAGGGAGCAATCCTTGAAAACATGTCAACAGTTGATTTACTACATCAATATCTTTATATTCAACAGATTATTTTCCCTAGTAGTAGTGTTAAACCATGCTTGACAAGAGGATAACAAAAAAAGTATGTACAGTAAATTACACACTGCAAAATACAGGTGACAAAAACCAGATCATGATGCAAGTGAAGGGCCTTCAACTATAAATGGCAACTATATCCCTTTAAGGCAAAATGATTTATTAAACCTCTTCACTGACAGTGAAAACTGATTAAACCAAAGCCATCACACAGGTGTACCTGGTAGATTCGGATGATGTAAGCGAGAAATGACAGAGTCTTGATCTGTGCAGCAATGAAGTCTGCATACAGCTCCTTGTTGTAAAGCTTGTGTTGCCTGTAAATGAAACAGCACGATTTACATACAAAAGCCATTTAGTCCCATCAAAGACATTAATGATGTTGAATACCTGCAGTCGGTTGCAATTACAGAGGTTGAAATTGTCTGTCTACATATGGGACTCAATTCTACATGGGTGACTTGTTTGTTTGTGTCACAGCTGCTACTGCACGTCTGGAAGAAACTTTCTCTATACCTGCAAGAGACTGCTGAAGTATTTTTTCTAAATTAACTCTGCTCCATTTCCGCCCTGTTCGGAATGCTTAACACAACCCTTTTCCTACCCTGAGAGGTTTCACCTCCTGCTAAGCCAATTTCTACAATTCTAACTGCCCCGAATGGATTTTAACTCTGGGTTTGGCAGGCAAAGTGCCGAGCAACACCATCAACAAACTTAGTGTGAGAGAGGGAGAGGGGGAGAAAAGAAAACAATTCTCTTAAACATGCCCAAACTCATTTCGAAGGCTGTAAGGTGAAAATGAAAAGTGTTAAAGGCACAGTCAACCTCCAATCTGAGATACACAAGCAGAGCCCACATACATGAGCATGCACAGACACACACATACACAAATGCATCTTACCTGGCCTGCGGAGACACCTGGAGCATGATGGTGTTCATGATCAGGGGCACAAACTCTGACACCACATTGTGAATGTTCAGCTTATATAGCTGAGGGCACAGAACAAAACACAATCTCAGGTAATGAAAAACTAACCTCATTTTAATACACACACATTTTTACAGCTGAAGTAAAGGAGAAAGTATGGTAAAAATTTCCATGACTCCAATTATCAAATTCGGTTAGGTGTCAAAATCAT
This sequence comes from Lutjanus campechanus, assembly GCA_027495735.1. Lineage (NCBI taxonomy): Eukaryota > Metazoa > Chordata > Actinopteri > Lutjaniformes > Lutjanidae > Lutjanus > Lutjanus campechanus. The sequence goes on along the minus strand of JAJHUR010108189.1, from coordinate 17,791 downwards.
TGAAAAATATGGCAACTTCACTTCCACCCCTAAAAAATTAACATATTTTACCTGACCCTTTGTAATTTACTGACTTTCCTTTCCCCCTTGCATTTAAATAATCTGCCATTGTTAAGGGGAAAAAAGCATTAACACATTTTGAAATAACTTATTTCACCTCTTCTTTTTCCCCTCTTCTTGGAGCACATTACCAAAGGTTACTGCGTGAAGGATATTTAGAGAAGTTCAAGAGTATGTCACTAACCTGATACATCAACACCACTATGATAGGCAGCTCTGCAAGCACCTTGAGAGACAAGGACCCCCGTGGGATGATGGTGTGCTAGAGGCAGAAACAAAGTGAGAAACATAATGTGGATGAGTGAAATAACGGGATGATGTAAATGCTGGACACTTTCCACATACCTCTACCTCTAAAACAATATCAAATCAATTTATTCTGACAGACCACTTCATCTGGTAAACAAAAGGTAAGTTAAGTTTAGACAAGTGGACCAGGAACCACAAGGGTGCTGGGTTGAATTCTTGCACATTTGCAGTCTAATAAAGAACAAAATTCATTTTTGAGTAAAAGATTCTTTAAGCAACTGGTTATCAATACAGGACTAAGTTTCAATGAGTCTTAAGATGTATGGTGAAAGAGAGGTTAATGTACATTTTATGTATTTTCTATTTGAGAGTAAGTAAGAGGGCAGTTTTATAGTCCCTCCTGTTAGTGTGCAAATACAGTGCTCTACTACCATCCAGTGGTTATAGACAGTACTGTAAAAGTATGCCGTATGAAGATTAAACAGTGACTATATTAACTCCTACAAACTGGTGGTCAGCTTACTGTTCGTGTTTCGCTGTCTTCCCTCTCAGGGGCAGTCTTAACCAAGACCGACGTGATCATCCCGACCATTTCTGGGGAGGGAACCGTGTTTTCTGCTATCACCTGCGGATTCTCAAAGTACCTGGCCTGGTGGGAGCCGAAAGACACAGTGGTTAGCGATGGTTACAAAGGAAAGAAGAGAGAAGACAATGGCAAGTTACTACATTAAAAGCTCAATCACATCAGAACCAAACAGCAAAAGCAAAGCCACTTGCTTTGAAGGCTGTACTTACAACAACTTTGGGAAGGTCTTTGTAAATCTGCTTCACAAAGTCCAGAAAGTGATGAATCTGAGAAGAGAGGATTATGGAAAACAAGTTAATCCAAGACTTGAAGAAAATGTTCCTTTTCTTCTTCATAAAAATGAGAGGAAACCAATTATTCTTTAATATCTTAGTTCTTGGGGCTGCTTAAGCCAGGGAGAAGAATTATGTCTTCACAATTATTACATCTATAGTGCTACCCCTATTGTTTGTCATTCAGGTCTTAATCAATGAACAATGTTAACGTTTTTTTAATGGCCAATGTGTGCTATAGGGAATGAGGTTTTAGTCCTTAGTAATGACAGTTTAATGATCATCAAATCACTGGCATCACTGGAATAAAATAATATATGATTTTGTCTTTAATATGAACTAAACCATTGAATATTGCTTTGTAAGTTTGTCCTCATCTGCACAGGTGCAAAATACAGGGAAAAATATGACGATGATGTGTATTAAAATCCACAATTATTTAACTAAGATTTTATTTTCAAGCTATGAGCCTGAGCTTCTCACCTCCTGAGAGATTGGAGGCCGGAATTGTTTGTGCAACTCAATAATGATGCGAAGGCATATCAGCACATTTTCCTCACTTTCAATCTGTGAAAGAAACAAGTGAAAAACATGAATGAGAAATATTAGCTCCTGTATATGGAATAACCTCATATATAACTAATATTTCTTTTGCCCACTACTCACAGTAACTTGAACATTACAAACATCAACCATTTTTACAGTTTTCCGAGGCAATGTATTTGTGCCACAGCAAAGATCACCAACTTTTTTGTAAAATGTCAACCAAAACACAAAAATATGGGAGTGGTTAATATTAATTTCCCAGCCCTTTATGTGTATTTACAAAGCTTACTCAACATAATTTCAGAGTAACAGAGGGATTCAAAACAAATAATGCATCAAACAATCTGTTTTAAGAGATTAGGACTCATACCTCCAAGAAGCGGAACATCACAGACAGGATATTCTTGGTGTGTGGACGAAGGTGTTCATTTGTTGGGATGCGGTGGATGATTTCCAGCACCAGTTTCCTCAATTGCTAAAAGAGTGGGAAAGATTTTACAGCGTGGAACCCAGCTTTGCATGTACTTAGACCATTTGATATGATCTAGAGATGCTCACTAATTTCAGTGGATGTGTTGCAATGAACATGAATACAATGAGTTGTTGAACATTTATGAACAGATTAAAATTGGTGAGTGTAGAAAGAAGCCCAAATCCTAGCCTTTAGTCACACACCTGTGTAGGTTTTTCTTGAAGGAACTGAACCTCTCCATCCTGAAGAAATGTGAGGAAGCGAGGGATGATGTGTTCCAAGAAGGTGGAGTACTGAGGTGAAGATGTCACATTCTGAAATCAACAAGCCCAGGACATTTTATGTGATGTAGTAACTCAGTATACCCCTGCAGTCATATTTCAGTGCTGTGCAATTTTTTTTATCAAGGTTTTATTTTTGTTGCTGGAGGCTTAGTTCACGGAATCAAAAATATACAGTGTTTTCTAAGGTTCAGTTACAACTCCTCCAAAAATCCTTAGAGAATTTAACTTTTGGGGAATCTATAAAACTTCTTAAAATCCATCATAATCCATCAGCAGAGACAAAGAAAATGAATCCCCTCCATCACACACTGAGAGCATTCATCAAACTTACCTCAAAGTTCTCGCTGACCTCCTGCATCATCTTCAGCTTAGTTTCATCAGCTGGAAGTTGAAGGACAGAATGACACCATTAATCAAACTTGCTAATGATACAGCTTCACTTTTCATGGCCATCTCCATGTGCTCAGCAGGGACTCTCAGATCTTATCAGTTTTACTTTCAGCATCCAGATTGATCAAAAGGTACATTAAGAAACTCACTCACACTTCAACACACTCATACAGACAAACACTCTCCCAGACACACGTACCTTTGACTGGACTAAAGCATATCGCTCTCATCACATCGCCCATGCTGAGCACAGGTGCCCAATCTAAACTATCATTTATTTTGCAGACACTGCAAAATAAATTTGCATTCATTCTTACATTAACTCTTATTACACAAACATCTTCTTAATAGTGCTCTTAATAATTGCCTAATATTTAAATGTTTGATTTAAAGTAAATAACATTCAAATGGGCCAGGTTACATTTACACTAGGGCTGCATAATATGGTGAAAAAAATATAATATGGCAATATGATTCACAGTTAATGGGAATGATCAATTTTACATCACAATTTTCATTTTATCTGAATAAAAGGCTGTTAAAATCATCATTATGTGATTTGTTGGGGTCTGTACCAAACAAATCCATTTTCTTACACGGAGAACAGGATTTTTAGACCAGTACATCTCTGCAACACTACAGTACTTCATTATAATGGTGTTTAGTTAAATATTTTTCCTTCATCAAAAAATATTGCACCTTCTGCAATTAGGATATTGCAGTTGGCCATATTGCAGTTTCAATAATATTTCCATTAATCGCGCCACCTTAATTTACACTAGTTCATACTGCATCTAACCAGCTGCTCAAACTGTCTGGAAGGACACCAGCCCAAAAGTTAGCATAAAGGAAGCAAAAAAAAAAAAAACAACAACAACATGAAGTGGAAAACCCATGACTCTAATTCTTTACTGATTTACATTGACAAATAATTTATGTGCACATTATATTCATACTATAAATACATTATATTAATACTATAAATACAGTTAAATAACATAAATATTTTGGGGATTATTTTGGGGCTGCCATTTCTCAGGCATAACTCCTATCTAGCAATACACATTGAGGTCCATGAACTTACGTGTGTTTGTGTCTGTGAGTGCTGCCACAAACTGCAGGTACTTCTTCATAAGTGTGGTCTGGTCGACCACAGTGGGGCTCGGTGCGGGCACAAAGGCCATGGTGGCAGCTGGGACAGACTGTGCTGCTGTGGGGAAAGAAGGCAGACAGCCGTCTGCACAGAACTCAGTGTGATCTCATGTACACTGCAGGAAGGAGAGGAAATTAAAAAAGATTCAAAATCGTTAATCCAAATGCAGGAATGAAAGCTCAAATTGCTGAACAATCGGGCAAAAATCAGCGTTGTCACAGGGAAATTACATTGTTTCACAAACAAAACGGTAACAGACATAAACATGCCTCTGATGGCGCACAGTAATGACGTCACTACATGCATCACCTAGCACAATTTTGTACACTCGGATACTATTAGTGAATTAAAAACAGGATTTTCGGCGTCTAAATTGCAACTATTGCGCCATTAAGAGGCCTTGCAGGCGTATCTATGCGCAAAAGAAAGCCACAAGAGGCACATATACAATTAAATTTGTAGAGCACATTAGCAACCGTTAGCTAATGAGCTAGCTTTCCCAAAGAAAGAAAGAGCTCGCGCTTCCCCTACCGTTAAACTAAAAAAAGACTAAATAAACACAGGCCACAAGGAGAAAGCACCTTTTCCCCGGTTCAAAAGCTACTCGTACACAAGATGTTGTGGGAAACCCCATATATTTCGCCAAAGTTTATAATGAAAGGCGAAGCATTTGCACTTACCAGCACCACAGACAGGAAACTGTCGCTCAGTATCCGCCGCGCTCGCGCTGCTGCTGCGAGAGCAGCCGGTAAAGATGTGTGATATTCCTCCGCGTATTGCAAGTCACATTTTCCTTCTGAATGTATCAATACGGTGCCATAGTGTTTGCTTTACATATATATGTGCAGGGAAGGGATATAATCGGTGTTCAGTTCTGTGAAAATAGGTTTTATTGGTCAAAACGTTTTATTCTAGTACCAGCGGAACGATACACAGTGATAACCAGCGGATGTAAGACCATCATTTTCGATGGTCTTCTGGCTCAGACGGTTGTGAGTAGAGATGTACATTTGTTGGTAACTGCGCATGCTCGCTGTCGTTGCCTCTCGGAGAAATGCAATATGCAAAACATGTCAACATATAGGCCTAATTAGAATTTCACTTATATATGTTTGCTAAATTGTAGACTCGAACTACCAGTTTAGTCAACGGAGTCTATAGGCAACTTTGCCATCCCAACTTTTCCATGCATATAATTTTAGCCTATAAGCTTGAGTAGGAGTTATACTGCTATCAATTTGGTTTACGTTCTGAACATTGGCTTTATTAGTAATGAATAAAACGTCTACTTATGTTGTAGCCTAGATGTCATCCAATGTTCTGCAGTTCTTTACAGAAGGTCAGAGGTCGACTAGTTTTAATGCTGGGGTTTTACTAATGAATTTACAGTAAGAACTTAAAATACAATGGAAGTTGCTGGAGGAAAATGAAAACCAGTCAAAGGAATATTTTACAACCTGGAAAACTACAGTAAAAGAGCTTAATAGTAATGGATAATAACTGATCTATAAATAATTATGATGGATGAGCCATGAGATGGAATGGCACTGGAACAGAATTATGATCATTTATATATTGTTTAAATTAATTTCTCCGTGCAGTTGCATTAGTTAATGTGGTTTGACTTTACCACAAGATGGCAGCCTACTGAAGGAGACAGAGAGTCTGTAAACTCTCCTGCTCTAAAATTCTCAGTGCTCAAAGTAAAATGCCAGCCCTTTATGAATAATAAAACAAAGTAATGAAGTTGACGTGAAGCATTGCAAACACGGCACTTCCCCATCATTTTCTTATCTGATGCCCGGCATAAACTTATGTGTTTTTAGGGGAACAAAACATAGGAAATTGATCTCACATCTTGATCTTTAGAGCTGATTATTTTAATAAGAAAGTCTTTCATTAGACAGGGACAGTGGGAAGAACATTAACACAGGTGAGCAGGAGTCTGGAGTAGGGAGTTTTTAGGGATATGGAGACTACAGGTTTATCAAATGATCAAAAAAATATTAGTCATATTGTCACTATCAGACTATGTTTTATTCTTTTGCCATTTTTAATTGTTCTTCTTTTATTAATGTTGTAAAATATTTCAGACTATGGGTGCCAAAATGTAGCTTTTCATTGGCTGTTCTGCTTCTGTAACTCTCAAATTTAACTTGCTGAAACCTGCAAAAACCCTGTATTAAGTTGCATGCACACTACCGCGGTTCACAGATGAAAGTGTATGTATATGGCAACAAAGCTTAAGATTTTTTTCATATTGCTTGTTTTAATAGCATCGGAAATAATGAAATCTTGTTAAAAGATGCTCATTATTAATCTTGCCTGATCTATCAAGCCTCTGTCCTGTCCGCTTGCTTTGCTAATGGGTTTTAATTCATAATTGTCTCCTTCACAGCCCCCTCCTCCCATAGAGTGAACCCGCTAGCAAAAACAGAATGAGATATTCCTTTCACTGAATGTCATATATAATGTAAAAGGTAATTTGACATGTAATGTGACATTCTCATTCCCTTTCTGGCTCTGTTCCCTAAGTAATAATGATCTGCTAAGAGATGTTTGTCTCAGGCTTATTGCACTGTCCTGTTCGTTTCATTAGTGGCTTTTTTCTGGCAGGGGCTTTATCCTGAGAGGGAGAGTGGATGACACACTGGTTCCCCAGATTTCCAAAACCACTCATGTGTCCATTAGATTTGTGTTTTATCAGTGCACTGCTGTGGCTGCTGATGCCCTTATGATGAAGCTGGATCACCCTGCATTATTTCTCATATAGAAAGAAGTGCACTTTCCTTGAGACTGAGTCTGAATCATCAACAATATCCTGAACATCTATTCATGCATCTAAAGCTCTGATGGACATTCATTCATTTTACCCATATGTGCTCATGTGGTCTGCAAAATAAGAAGACATGCTGTGAACCACATCTAAAGAATCTGACAGTCCGTAGCTTTGGACATATTAATTTCATGAGTGTCGTCCCTAATTTAATCAGAGTTGATTTTTCCATTTCCAGGGGCTGGAGTTTAGGATGAAACAGGCATGTACCTTTTGTCTTTGTCTCTTGGTAACCAGAAAGAAAATAGGTGTCATGTGTAAAATGTTCTGTGCTTCACCAAGGGAAGCAGAGTCTGCCACCAGTGCTGGAAATTGGTTTGCAGGCTTTACAAAGCGACCAAACCCTGTGTACAGCAAGCTGAGGGTGTTGATGGTCAGTCGCTGTTGCCAGATCCTGTTTCTTTCTTTCTTTCTTTCTTTTTTCTTTCCTCTTGTAATTAACTAAAAAAATGAACATTTTTCATGTTTGTATTTGATCACATGTATCACATCTGTATACACATCTGTGTAGAAGATATGTACGTGATGTCACAGTAGGCGGGGTCACTGCAGTTACACCCACTGGGTGGCAAAAGGACAAATGAGTGGCAGTGGTTAGCGTTCATCTTAAATGCCATGAAAACACAAAAAACACGTAAAATGAGAAAGAGCGGTTGTGTGATTGACTTACAAATAGAAAAATACAGGAATCCAGGCACTGAAACGTGAATTTGCATTTGGCATTTGTGTCATGTTGAATTTTTGGGTAAAATCACCTTAACTTATGTTACGAATTAAATATTTAGCCACATACAACCAGAATATCCTTTGGTGTCCTTGTTGGTTTAATTTCGCCAACAAATCCCTAGAAGCAACATTATGTCTGGGGATGCAAATTGTAAGCACTTTCCTCAATCAGTCATTGGTAAAAATCAATTAATCAAATAATCAATTAATTGTAATTACAAACAAACAATACCAATATTTTTTTCTACTCATCGCTATTTCTACTATTGCTATTTTCACAGCGATATATTGCATCTTCTCTGACCGCATTACATAGCCTTTGAAAGACATTAAGACATGAAGGCTTACATAATTATTAAACATATATACTTGAATTTCAACTTTGAATAGTTGTGTTCCATTATATTTATTTGATAGTAAAGCATTTAAATTTGACTTGATTGGCCAAATTCTTAAAAGCCGATTAATCGATCATGGATTACATCAGTGCATACCCTCTATAGTCGTTTCTACAATCCAAATACAAGTTATACAATTTATACTTGCAAAAAAAAAATTTTTTTTTTACAACAAACCTGCTTAAAATCTCCAAAGGAAATATTGTAATGCCTGATTTGACCATTCATCAGTTTAATCAGTCACAGTCTTAAAGGTTTCACCAGGGTGTCTCCATGTATCGGCAAGACTTTTTAAGACTTATTTAAGGCAAACTTTGCAATAAAACTACACATCAAATGTAAAAATATAGGCATGCTTTTCCCTATGAGTTTGTAAAATACAATATATTGTGTCAGATTAAACCAATGGTTCCAATCATTTCATGTTTCAGATGTCTGTGAGTTGTTGGGAGTTCCAACAAAGAGACATCATCCCTTTAAAATTCTCAGATTGTCTCAAAAAACGAATCAAAGGCTTAAAAAGGTCATATTTGTTTGTCTTCTTTCCTGCCCCATGAATCATCTTACGACCCCCTAGATTTATTTTGTGACCTTTTGGAGGGGGCCCGCTCCCTAGGTGGGAAAACAATGACTAAACTACCTATACGTGTGTGCACTAGTTAAAGCTTGCTCCACCTTGACCAGTAAAACCCTTCTTATCCACTGACACATCAGTACATAGCTAACAGCGTGATTAAATAAATGTTGTAAATACTTCTTTTCATGATTGAAAATTAAAACTATGCTTTTGATATGAATGTCCTTTAGTTAAAAGAGCCACAGTGTAGGAGGCTGATTGGATGACAACCACAGCTCCTTTAATTAACTGTTTTTATTCTCGTCTTCGTTCTTTATGTGATCTTTTATTGAGAGCAATTTAGGATTCCCTACAATTGAGTGTCTTGCTGTTTTAAAGCGCAGAATTGACACTGAGTATACTCAGTGAATAAAACCAAACTGCTTCTACCATCATAACAAAAGCTCTGATTGACTGTGTGATTTTGAGCATGGTTGGACGCCATGTTCAAAGCACAGTGGTATGTCTTCCAGTCTGCACGCCAGGCTTTATTGACCTTTCACAGCCAGGCAGGCAGCTGTTGCTAATTGTTTACCACCACATCCTGTTTCTTCACTGCTTGGTTTATTGAAGAGACTCACCTGCATTTAGAATGATTTATCATGTTCTTGATGGAAACCAGTAATTCTGGACTTAAATGGCATTGACGCCTTTGTATCGTGGTTTTTAAAATTAAATAAAGCGTAGCAAACTTGCATATCTGTTCTCACTGTTGTGAAATTCACAAAAGAAAATGTTACTTCACTGATCTTATCAAATGATTATGTTCTGTATTTATAGTTAGTGTATGATCCAGATACTATACATGCTCAAGCACTTAAACGTATCTCACAGATACAGCTAATTAAGGAGGGAGGAAAAAATGAATTAGGGAACCAGAGAGGATCGTCAGAATAAAGAGAAGTGAGTATAGATATGGGGACATGTAATGGTATTGAGATGCAGCAAAGAATTAACACACCTTTCCAATCTTTGTGGCACCCCCTTATCAGCTTATTCAATGTGAGATATCTTCAACTCTGCTAGGACACCCACGTCCTTGGCTGACATTTCTGTCTTTCTGAGGCTGTAGCCAGCTCAAAGTTAGAGTGTGAAAGTAGAATTACGGCCTCACGGTTGTACACTCATATAATGCATGTGGTGACAACTTTGATTGAATTTAATAAAAGGTATTAAGTGTATTTTTTGTCAAAATGAAAGTTGTATTGACATGTCTGACTCCATGCTGTCTTCACTTAGAGACTATTTTTCTAGGAAGGAATACAGAGGACTGATAGAGAGCTGAGCATTATGATGTCACAGTGATGCCGACCTTTGGCATTTTATCCTAATAAATATTAATCTGAAATTCTGTCATAATTTGGAGTTGTGGGCAAAAATGTGTTTTGTGAGGTCACAGTGACCTTTGACCACCAAACTGTCCACCTGAGTCAACGTGAAAAAGTTGAAATTTCCTACCAGGCGTTCCTGAGATATTGTGTCCACAAAAAGGGGACGGATATAAGGTCACAGTTGCCTTTGCTTTGACCACCTAAATCTGAGCAGTTCTTCCTTGAAGTGGGCATTTGTGTCAAGTTTGAAGAAATTCCATATCGCATTCACAAGAATGGATCAGATATAGCCATAGAGATGGCTGGACAGACAACCTAAAACCCAACCCGTGACCTCTCGCCTCAAGATATCTGAATGAAAATGGGCTCTATGGGTATTCAAGATTGTCCCCTTTACAGAAATTTTGGGCAAAAACATGCCATTATTAACATACAGCAAGTGTGTTATTTTTGCCTTTTCCAAAAAATGGTGTATTTGAGTATTTCAGCATGCTTGAGTCCCCGGACAGTATTGGAATATCAAAAATTGGGTCTGACTGGAGAGACTCTTTAAGAAGTAATGAGCCCAGTTCCTTCATGCATGATGATACTAGTCCCATGGTAGCCATTTAAATGTAATGAGACCATTTTTTGAAACTTGACCTCTATGTATAAAACAACCTATTGTGACCTCTAGGATAATCACAGCCTCATGAAACTTCATAACCACAAACTAGAGACCTGAGGTATTCCAGAGGATCTGTGGTTTACCGAGGTATAAGGTGCAATTCTGAGCAATTTAGAGAACAGAGGTGCTCACCATCCACTCACTGAAAAAACAAGTTACAGAAATATAGTATTTGATACCAAATCATTGCATGAATTTACACCAGCTAGGTCCTGGTGTCTTAATTCTTGACATTTTTATTGTTTCTTTACTGACCCAAATTGTAATTAATTGCGCACAAAACTTGTGTAATAAATGTTATTGCCCCAAATGGTCTTCATTACCTAATTAACTTTCCAAATAAATAAATAAACACATGTTTGACCCAGCTGGTCGGTGACGTCAGCCTACTACAACCAATCCGGGAGCCTCCTCAGACACCTTTTTTGGTAATCCTCTTTCCTGTGAGGAGCTGTCCGATCAGCACCACACTACGCGCTCTGTGCCAGGATTAGTCCCGTTTACTCAAGCCACATTACCTGAGCTTACAGTGACCGAGTCACTCTTTATCGGCTTTAATGCTCAGAATTTTCTTGATTTTGATCGTTAGATATGTCGCTGCTTTGTAGATGTAGTTATTATGCGTAAGGGTTTTTGGGTAGATCAATTTTGGGTACTCTTTTACGCACAAAACTTTACAGTGGATTAGGTTAGAGAGTGTTAAGGGTTTAGTGTTTAGCTTTTCACTTTTCCCTTGACTTTCCTTAGCGGTAAACGCCGCCGGTATGTTTTCACTTTTCTTCGGATTGCTATGTTTCTGTGCGCTGGGCTGCTGTCAACTTGCAAGCGGCCAACCGGACGACGGAAAGCGGTACATCTGCCGGGCAGTACCCCTCAGCGGCGATGCCAGCTGCCCTGTGACGCTGTTGCCCGAGCTGAACGCCGGGAGCCAGGAAGAGGAGCTCAGGAACACTGTCATGCAGCTTCGAGAGACAATTTTACAGCAGAAAGAAAATATTTCCAAACAGCAAGGCACCATCAACGAGCTGACCACCAAGCTGTCCCTCTGCGCTTCAGCCACCGACGATAGGAAGTACGACAAGGCGGCGTCTTGGGGTAAAGAAAAGCAAAATACAATGGGGGACGTTCCTAGAGATCCAAATGACAGCATCGACAGTCTCGGAAAAACCATGCAGGGGCTCAAGGACCGGTTGGAAAACTTGGAAGTAAGTAAGCACCAATTGCGCAAAGGATATCCCCAGTGCCAAAGCCACGCGTAAAAGTACAGTTTGACTCTCGGTCTGGGTTTATAGGATTAAGACACACTGTCCACCCACTGCTCAGCAGTAGACTGGAACCTCTAAGAACTATTAGATTACACGAAGAACAAACCAAGGTATCTGAGGGGAGAGAGATTAATTGTATAATTGGCCTTAAACTTTCTCTGACGCAGACCTGGTTATGTGACATAGGCTAGTGACTTCTTACTATGCTTGTCTGCCGACTATAATGCTGTAAAAAGCATAAACAATGTCTTCCTCACAGTCTTAAAATGACGACTCTCAAAGCGTCAGTGCCCGTTTATTTTTAGCCACTAATTGTTCCTCATGCGTTATACTCTGTTTACATGGAAGGCACGTGCTGGGCTTGTTTTTTGCCACAGTTAATTTGTCAAACTAAGCTCACCAAATAATTGAATTAGAAAACTGACCAAAACCCAACATAGTAGACCAACAAAGCAAACCTCCAAAATTGTTTTCCAACCCTTAAGCTACATTTTCAGGCCTGTTAGTCACAGGGACTAAATATAGACAGTGGGGCCAGTGGCAGACTCTGAGGGGCAGGGGTTGTATGTGGCTAAATAAATATGAACTATTTCACCATTTAGAGGCCACTTTATGAATAGGACAGCCCACATGGCACTGTACCGCATTTTCTCAATTGGAGGGGCACCCTAGAGATTTTTCTTACTCTTTTGAGAGTCTTCAGGACAGGGGTGTCACACACTCAGGGGCGTTTCTAAAGGGGAAGGCATGAGGGGGCAACTGGCCACCCCTGAAATCTGATTGGCCACCCCAAGTCCGCAAGTATGATTGGTTATCTGTCCAGTGAGAGGCGGGACCTTTGTTTGAACCAACTGTCATTGAGTATTTTAAAATGTACATTGTTTTCTTAGCCTACTTTAATTTTTTTACGAGGTTAATTTACTGAAATAATATATCATAAAAATAAATGTATTTTTCATGATGGAATATAAGAGGATGCATACATGCACAAGCAGACGTACTTCATGACATCCCTGCATAAGTCAGTGCCCCACTTGGGTCACTGTAGTCACTCGGTCACTAACAGGGGTCTTTGAGTGGGTTGTAGAGGGTTGCCAACAAAAGGAGGAAGAACAAGGGAAGAAAATAGGGTTGGCCATTTTAAGTGTAATTTATAGTGATCCTAGTTTGATTGCTGATTGACGATGAAGACTTTATTATCATCAAAATCTAAAAAAACAAAATTCTTAAGGGAGCAAGGGATTCCTTAAGACAAAAATCTCTAAAATTGGGGGTCCATGTTGTTTAGTGTGCATCTATTGTGGGGGTCCTTCATATGAAAAAGTTTGGCAACCCTTGGCCTAAGTAACTCATTTGACTGTAAAATCCAACATATTCTTGGTAAAATACATACACCTAATGGTTATAATAGCATACACTTGTGCCTGCTATCACTACCACTGGCCACTCAATGATACATAAGAATGACAACTTATACAGGGGTGATGTAACCCATCATCACTGTAGCCCTCTCAGGGCTCATTGTCCCTAATTATCTTTGTGCACTTCCTGCTCATCTTGTCCTGTCCATCCTCCCTTAGCAACAGCAGATGCGGGCCAACATATCCGGTGCCTCGTTCCCCAGTGAGCTCCGCGACCTACTGCAGCGTCGGCTCGGGGAGCTGGAGAAACAGCTCCTGAAGAAAGTCAGCAACCTGGAGGAGGAGAAGAGCATGCTGTCCAATGCCACGGCAGCATACAGGCTGAAGACAGAGAGCACGCTGAACGCCCTGGTGGAGAGGATCAGTGAGCTGGAGAAAGGTACACTGTCAGATCCACATCATCATAACTGTGCAGAGATGACTGGGTAACTCACCCTGAATTGGAGAAATTAGGTTAGGTGGCACATTAGTGGAGATGAAAATGATTCATGGTGCTGCACAGAGAGAAAACAATACATAAAAGTACATAAAGCATGGAAACTATTGTATACATCCACTATACTAATGGAGAGGAGGCAGAGGAAGACGCTCAGGGGAATAAAAGAGATGAGAAGGTCTGATGAATCAGAGACGGTGATATAAGGGTAACAAACATGCACATTTTTTTACATAAAAGGACCTTTGTTGTTTGCATATGAAACATAAAGGGATGTGACGCTGTTGTTTTCATCCCCAGGCAGTGAACAACAAGTTTACGGGACACCTCTCACCTCTCCCACTCCTTCCCTTTCCTTGTCTCTTCTCTCTCTCTCTCTCTCTGCTTGTCTCATCACAGGGGGAGGAGACTTCAAATCCCCCGAGCAGTTCAAACTGTCCCTCCCCCAGAGGACCAACTACCTGTACGGCCGCATCACCAAGAGCCTGCCAGAGATGTACGCCTTCACACTCTGCATGTGGATCAAGTCCAGCGCCACTCCCGGCATAGGGACGCCCTTCTCTTATGGTGTACCCGGGCAAGCCAATGAGATTGTGCTGATCGAATGGGGCAATAACCCAATAGAGCTGCTCATCAATGACAAGGCAAGCAGTTTCTGGCCTCCTAAATCTTTTATTTTTGTATGATGAAATGATAACTCACAAAATGGAAATCCAAAAATGTTCCCCACTAGAAAAAAAAGTAATCTTGAAATAAACTTTTTTTTTAAAGTTTTGCTGACCCATGATCTTTTGTTGAGATCATTTAATTTTCTTCTTAGAAAAACTTGAATCTTGAAGTTTTATAAGCTAATTGGAGAACTCATTAAGTAAAAGTGAATAATGGTTAATAATCTACTATTTTTTCTTTTTGAATCACCCAAATAAAGGGGTTCAAAGCTCACTGTGACCAATTTTTAAAATACATAATGTTTTGGGTTTCTAAAACTCAACGATTCCAGTTTATCTAAAAAAGAAAAGTAAATTATCTCAAAAAAATATATACTGTCAGGAAAACCTTTTGATGAGTTGATTGACCTCTGTATTGCACATTCAACTCTTTTCAAGTCAAAAGATGTTAGAAGAACTAATGTTTATAAAAACTAGAATCCTTGAGTTTAATAAATTCAAACAAATAAAACCTGTGTGTTTAGGTTAAATTGATGAGCAAAGATTAATTGATTCAACTTATTTCCTGTATTTCCTGTTTGTTTGTTTTTTACAGTGAATAAGCAAACCTCAATTAAGTACAGTGTATTTTCACCACAGGTTGCTCAGTTGCCTTTGGAGGTACGTGATGGAAGGTGGCACCACATCTGCATCTCCTGGACCACACGGGACGGCCAATGGGACGCTTACCAAGATGGTCTGAAGCTGGGAACCGGCGACAACCTGGCAGCTTGGCACCCCATCAAACCTGGGGGAGTCATCATCTTGGGGCAGGAGCAGGTAAGAAGACTCCTTTGTGTTTGATGAATATCTGCATCTATAGCTTTAGTCATCACTGTGGCTCTTTTGTCATCGTCAAAGAAAGCATCCCCTTGCCTGGAATTACATCATCAACGACTTCTTTTCTATATACTGTAAGGTGACATTGGCTTTTTTTCCCCACACAGAACAGACAGTGAAGAAAACTAACAATGTACCATTTACTGCGTGGTGCAGCATGTTCACGTTGTCACAAGCCAAACACTTCAAAGTGTAATGTCAAGTAGTTCTTCTAATAAGCAGTGTTATTTATGGAGCCGAGTGCAAATGGAAACAAGAAAATCAACCAAACCTGAAGCAGCAGTAATAAGATGGTGGCAGGTTGCTGTGACAAAATAATTTACACGACAACAGTGAACTGGTCACTGCCCACACATGCTGAGGTCTCCCTCTGGACCAATCTGTGTATTATTAAAAATGTCTGAATGGAGGATGTGATGCATCAGTGTGTTAAGTTCAGGGGAAAGCAAACCAGCAGTGTCTGAAGACTGTTTTTAACTTTACATCCAGATACATGACTGACAAGGAAATTTAATTTAATATTTTTTTAACTATCAAACAGTAAAATGTGATTTAGCCATCCTAGGAATAGCGACATCAAATTGTTGGTCCGCCACGTTGGTTCAGACTGAAATATTTCAACAAATATCTGATGAATTAGCATGAATTTTTGTGTTCCCCTCCATGTTCCCCAGCAGATGAATTCTAATAACTTTAGTAATACCCTGACTTTTTATCTAGCACCTCCAACCTATCAAAGTTTTCAGTTATCCAGTGAAATATCTTAACATCTTCTAGACTGAATTTTGTAAAGACATTCATGGTTCCCTAATGACGCTGGTGATCACCTGACTGTTTTTCGTGAAACAATAAGGCTGATATTTGTGGTTTAAAGTTAGGATTGCCATGAAATTTGGTCCGTTCAGCCTCTGCTGTAATCTGCGCTTAGTGCTAGTAATTACCAAATGTTAGCATACTAATACACTAAACTGAGATGGTCATCATGATAAATATTATACCTGCTAAACATCAGCATCTCCTTGTGTGCATGTTATCATGCTGATGTTAGCATTTAGCTCGCCAGTGTGCCTATCTGACAGAGCTGCTAGCTTAATCTTGTTAGCACAGTAAAAGCGCTAAATTTGAAGGTAACAAAATTGTTCAGATGATGTTTGAAGACGAGCTTTCAACATTTTGCATACCACATATCATAGTATGCATTAGTAGTGTGGACTATAGAATTCAGTCCTGTGTGGAAGGGGATCACAAGGGAGCATGTCTATGTTCCCACAGCCCCATGTTCCCACATTTCTAAGTAATTTAACTATATAACAGAGAAAAGTATGCCTGTGTGTAACCCTGACACTAACATATGTCTGTGTAGGTTCTCAGTCATCCAGGTCATGGTATCCGTAGCAAGGTTTGTTGTAGGCAACTGGACTTCATAGAGTTCTTGAAGACGTTTCGCCTCTCATCCAAGAGGCTTCTTCAGTTCTGACACTAACCCTGATTTTTTTTTTGGGGGGGGGGATAAAAATCTTAGAAATGTGAGAACATAGAGCTGTGTGAACCTAGGGATGACCCAAATCACAGTCCAGACAAACCATTGTGTGAAATACAGTGGCTTCTTTAGTCTTTAAAAAAGAGAGATGTTGAATTTGTTGAATTTGCATAAGCTCAATCAAAATCCAATCTGTGGCTTCTCACGTATTTCCAGACATTTACACAATTTTAGGTGCTTCAAATTTTGCAGCATTTAACATAGAAAATAGAGAAAAAAAACAAATAGGGAAAATAAATATACCACACATTAAAGCTACAGTAGACAAGTAATAATGATACCAGTGCTTCATTCGATAAGTTTTTTCCTACTTCTGTATTTTCGAAGGTTTCGGTGGCATCCCGACATGCCAGCTCAGTCAAATACATTGTGCTCGACTTCACCACCACAGACTGTGTGTAGCTGCTAGCTGCAGCTGCAGTAGTGGGCCAATCATTTAATGCAGTGAACATTAAACTGAACGCTTGCAGTGACTGACTGCGAGCAAAACCATATGACAACATTTTTTCTAGATCTGGGTACAAAAAGCGTTGAATGCAGGTATTATTTGAATAGAGAAGTTTTGATACTACTTTGTTCTGGGTTATTTCTGTCGATACCTTATTGAGTACCGATACCCAGATGCCTCTTCTGTTCAGTGTCTTGTTAATTTCTTTTGCCCAGCAAAACTAGACTTTTAAAAAGACATCATACCAGCAACAGAACACCTTTCTCTACAATTCCTATATATCTGAGAAAATTGGGCGCAGAGCAATCTCTTTCTCTTTTTTTTCTCCTTCTCTCTCCCTCCCTCTCTATCTAAGGGGGGACAAAATCACACTGCTTTCTGGTTACAGTTGGTCTCTTCCCTTCACAACCTTTTTGCAAACTCAGAGTAGAAAAATTGGGTAGGAACATCTGTGGGGACACCAGATGTATGCGAGCCGTAGCATCTCAGCAAGGTGAGCAGAGGTCTCCTTCTGCTCCGTTTTCTGTCTGCCCCACCCTCTGTGAAAC
>JAJHUR010108188.1:0-20047 GCA_027495735.1 Lutjanus campechanus | reverse complement strand
CACAGTGCAGCAGTGCAAATGAAATATTGATAGCACATATTAACGGACGTTAATCTTTCATTTAACATCTGTGGGCAGGAGTTCTTGCCTCACTGTAACCCGCTTTTCTTGATTGCTGGCGTTCCCCGGTTCTTCCGGGCTGCAGTCTATAACATTTCTTTCGTTCTCGTCGTTTAATATTCACCAAAATAGCAAGGCAGTACAAACACATCCCAACTTAGTGGTACAGCCAACTTCTCTCTCCACTCTTCTGCACGAGGCATTCTCCTGTGTGACACTCATCCCACAAAACAAAGGCAGGTAGGAACCAAATAGCTCATAACCAAGGGATCAAGATGAATCTCCTTAAACACTGCGGGACTGGCATGTTGATAGACTCCATGCTGGATGAAATAATTTTATACTTTTGCTGGGAGGGAAATGAAAAATGGAAGGCAGGATAAATTGGACATTTGGTTGACATGTTTCATTTGGGCATTGTTTAAATCTATTTTTCTCCCTTGATTGAGGAAAGAGAACATGCTGAAGGAAATGTTTGACATTGCACTGAACTGCTGAGGACTGACAGATAATTCAATTTACTTTTACTTTATTCGTTTATTTGATAGGGACAGTGTGTGTAATGTTACTGTATAAAAATACAAGCTGTCAACATGCCAGATTTGAGCAAAAATAGCAACAAAAAAAAAGTTACATCCGTAGTTCCTAGGCAGAGACAAAAGCAGAGGCATTACAAACGACAATGTGCAAACATGAATACACAAAACATATCAAGTTGGAAGAGGTTTGATTTGGTTTACAAGTGTTTAATTCAGATTGAATGCTTGTATAATGACGCCCCCTACTGGACTCATATGTGATATACACTGAAGCAACATTTAGAGACCTCAGTTGGCACAAAATTTAGACTATTTACCATGTTTTGTCACATGTTTAATTCGTTTAATTTTATGGGGTAGTGTGTATGTCAAGGGTTACTTAATTAACTGTATTGCAGCTGTAGAAATGCTTTTACACTTTTTACTTGTTGGTGCATTAAGGACACTCTGAAACCTCACATTTGCTTTGTAATCACAAGGTAAATGTAGGAAAATGAAACAATAATAGAAAGGCAGATGCTACAGTACTGTATGAGAATTCATGTGCCAGCTAACCAAAATTCTGTTGCCTGGACCAAACTGAAAACTGATAATAGAAAATCCACCACAGCCTCCTTTTTATGTAGACTTTGTCGTTCTTCTCACTGAACCAGTGGGGACGGGTGCAAATAATTTGACTTACTCGTATCACAAAGATGTTGTTCGCTTTGATCAACTGACATACAGAAATGAATCCCTCAAAAACACGCTGCCTAAGAAATGTTCAATTTATGTGGGGTATTTTTTGTAAAAGTTGCATTAAATTAAGTTTGATTCTATCGTTTCAACATTTTGTCTCCTCTCTGCTCAGGTGGTTTATTTTACAGCCACATTTCCCTACGTGGTGCTGGTCATCCTGCTGATCAGAGGAGTGACCCTCCCAGGTGCCTTCGACGGCATCCTTTACTTTATCACACCAAAGTGGGAGAAACTAAATGATGCAAAGGTACCCAACGCCTGCTCGTTTAACTCAACCATGATGGGTTTTTGTAAAGTTTGTCCTCACCTGCTCTTCACCCGCAGCTCTTCCTCTTTTCCTCTGTCAGGTGTGGAAAGACGCAGCCACTCAGATCTTCTTCTCTCTGTCGGCTGCTTGGGGAGGCCTCATCACTCTCTCTTCTTACAATAAGTTCCACAATAACTGCTACAGGTAAACACACAAAAGGTAAACTATGCTTCTGGCACCATAGACACATGACACTGTGTATGTATGTCTGGTAGAAATGTCAGTAATAAATGACATCTGTTTGCAGCCAGCAGCTCAGTGTTTCTTTCATTTTGTCTCACCTAAAACATTCCCCTGTGTTTAAAACTTACACTTTAAGTTCAATATGAAGGTATTTTTATTGGAAACACCTGAATGCATCAAACATTTGGGCTCCTGTGTGGCGAGATTTTATTATTGTGAAAATACACAGTATATTACAAATATTTTAAAGGTTAAAAATGAAAGAAAGTAATTTGTCGTGGTTTGTGGAGACATTTTTTTCATGCAAACACAACTCACGAAAGATCCGAGAAGGGCTTGTTGAGTTTTGTCTGCATGCCTAAAATTCACAACCTTACAAATCTTGCATCACTTTTCTCTGTGGCGTTAAAGGGGTAGTACGGATTATTTAAAGTGGGGTTGTATGAGGTACATAGTCAGGATATTACCTACAGTAGATGGTGGCTGAGACATTCGGAGAAGCAGCAAGAGTAGAAAATAGAAATAGAAAATACCTTATTTTGTACCCTTTGTGTGCAAAAAGCAGAAATTTGTCTTGGCTTATAGGTGCAGAAAAAGCGTCATTAAGAGCAAGTACATTAAGAACACAACATATCATTTAAAGAGGACAAATAAAGAAAAAAAAATCTATGTAAAGTACTGCATACTGAGGTAGTAGAGTAACTTCAAAAACTGTCTGTCTGTAGCTGAAAGTGGTGATTTAAGGGATGACTGTGGTCGTCCGAGGTGTTGGAAGCTAAGCAACTTCCTTCTGTGGACAGTGTCAGTGGCTAAATTTATTTTAGCCACCTGAAAAAATTAATGTCAGTTTAAATGTACGCTATATTTAGAATATTTTCACTGTCAGACAGCCTTTGATGAAGGGAAACTGCTGTTATATAAGCCGGACTTCTATAAACTTATATAACTAGACTTATTGGCAAAAAGAGTCATTTTAGCTTCCTCCACCAGTACTCCTGCTGCTTCTCTAACCTGGGGATGTGCAAATTGCGATCTACTGTAGGTAATACACTGACTATTGATAAGTACCAAATACTACTCCACTTCAAATAATCCAAACTATCCCTTTAATATTCTCTACAAATAAAAATTCCACTCTGACGCTGAAAGGGTTTTACTTCAAAAATACCTTCAATAAAGCACCCCTTAAAATATTATACACACACATGCCTAATGCATGTATGACTTTGAAGTAAAATCAATTTGTTGGACTACTTTGCATTATTTTTCACTGGGTGAACAAAATAACAGTGCCATTTTACAGTATGAAGCACTACGCCCCCTTGTGTACAACTTCTATATGCCTAACACTTTTTAGAGCCCTATATTTGCAGAGTATGTATTCCTGCCACCAGAGGGCGTCATTGCATCTCTTATCTGTGTGTACACAGGACAGTGATGTCCTGTATTAAATAAAAGAACAATATCACATTCGATATCACTTGTGATAGGTAGCATGTTTTAAATATTGCTGCTTTATTTCTGTCGCTCCAGCAGATATTCGCTTATTCAGCCTCTGTTTCTCTTTTTCCTCTTTTACCTGCAGGGATACTATTATTGTGTCATGTACAAACAGTGCCACCAGTATATTTGCTGGGTTTGTCATCTTCTCGGTCATTGGTTTCATGGCACATGAGTTGAAAGTGCCGATAGAGAAGGTGGCAGATGAAGGTAAGATACCAAACCAGCAGGCAGCAGCAGCAGGCCGGCGCTGCTCCTCACTGAAACACACCTGAACACGTTTAATCATTGGTGTGTGCACATCCTCATTTATATATGTGTGTGTGTGTGTGTGTGTGTGTGTGTGTGTGTGTGTGTGTGTGTGTGTGTGTCAGGTCCTGGCATAGCATTCGTGGTGTATCCGGAGGCTCTGACCAGACTTCCCCTGTCTCCTTTCTGGGCGATCATCTTCTTCCTCATGCTCCTGACTCTTGGCCTGGATACCATGGTAACCACCTCCTTAGATGTGTGCGTCTATGTGTGTGTATGGTTGTATGCGTCTACTAATGTGGCTCATACCTCCCTCGTAATAAGACGAGGGCCTTCCAGAGTAAGGACATTTCATGGTTCTTCACTCATGTGAGAGCCAGGTTCATTGTCACAATCCAGCGTGAAGGAATTATGCTTGCATGAAGGAATTCAACATTATTGTAAGCAGCGGGCGATTTGAAGGGGAGTGAGGGGGTGTGCTTGTTAGCAAAATGACCAAAATGCATCCCTCTTGTTAACCCGCCGCCCCCCCCCCTCTCCACATCTGAGTGTGTTGCTCTTCTCTGCCTGACTCATTAATCCTTTATCTGACTGAGGTTTGTGCAAGTTAGATCCAGTACAGTACAGCAGTGCTGTGTATTAATAAATCCATGGTGCTGAAATAGCTGCCTTTTTATCTTGGATCTATAATGTTCTCTAACTTAAATACTCAATTCTATACCATAGTGTCCCCTATGCAGTATACTCCAGTGGTTCCCAGCATTTCCCCCTAGGAGCCCCTCTACCACTACAATCTCTGAAAAGCTAACCTTTGGTAAATGTCTCCTTTGTAACATTTTTTCTTCTAACAAGCCAACAGAATAAACTTATACACACTCATAATGATTCATTATCACAGAGCTTGAGAGGTCACTGGGATGTTGCCAGCTAATTAGCAACTCTAGTTTTGACAACCAGGAGCTTTGCACAAAATTCTGGACCCTACATTCTCTATGTATATTCATTCCAGTATCTTTGTCACATGGGGGCCTTGTATACTCAGTCCCCTTTCCCCCCCACAGTCTGATGCCCCTGCTCCTGATTTCAGTCTGTGGTCTAATTGAACTGGCTTGAACACCTAGCAGATCTAGTCCACCTTTGTAGTGGACACACACAGATGAAAGTGATAGGAATCCTCTCAACTGAATCTGGGCAAGACGAGAAAACTAACCTGTATCCTAGAAGAGTGTTTTGGATTTTTTTGGCCACTTGGGGGCAGAAGAACTCCTCTATACTTTGTCAGACTGGGAGTGCATCTACGCATGTTCCCAGGGTCCTTAATTCCCATTATGTGCTTTATAGAGTTGGGGATCCTGAGAGTTCGCATACTCTCTTCTCATTTTCTCCACCAGCAAGTTGCTAACTCTGTCTGTCTGTTGTTTGGTAGTGAGCGAGTGTTCTTCAGAGTCTTTATCAGGGCATTTTGCTAAAAACAGCTGCCTGTTGCTGTGGGAATCGAGGAGGATGAGAGTGATAGAAAATATATAACATGAGAAAATAAGATGGACAATGTATCACTTTCTTCCACTTTGCTAAAATGACCGTAAAATATCCCAGATACAGGTATTGCCCCCTTGTACTGGTGACGTCATTTGGAAGCTGGAGTCTGTGCGGTAGTGATTCACTGTTAAAATAAAAAAAAAATCATTTGCTCTAAAGAAGGATTTTTCATTGTAAGATTAGTTTTAGATCAGAGTTTGTGAGAAAACTCTGTTTCTGTTGGTGAAAATCTGTTTCCACAACATCAACGGTCTTTATGTCGGTAATGAGAGTCTCTTGACTTCTGTTTGCTACAAACTAAACACTGAACTTTGGTAGCACCATCCAGCTATGTATAAACGCTGCACACATTGACCCAATTAACATAATTACCCGAACGCACCACCCACTGTGACTGATTTCAGCCGAAGTGCTCGAGCTCTCCGGGTACTTGAGCAGAGGGGGGGGGGGCCTGTTTGATTGAAGTGAGTGAAATTAAGTTGACCTTAAAGTTTTCGAACAACGTGACTGAAGTTAATCTAAGTTTAAGTACAGTGAAAGTACATTAAATTTCAGTCAGGTGGTTCCAGCTCCCAAGTTCCAAACGTCAGTATTTGAGGACATCATCTTGGACTATTTTCTGACAGTTTACAGACTAAACTAAATGGTTTTTTTTCTAGTTTCTATGAGGCAGGTATGAAGCCTTGAATGTTCCATCAGAACATAGACTTTCACAGGCTTTAACTATAACCAACTTAAAAATAAGCCAATCTAAAAAAGGCTATTATGAATTGATTTATGACATTTGCATTTAAATGATAAACTGATAAACTCTAAGTGAAAAACAAACAAAAAGATAATTTACTAATTAATAATTCCATTTCCTTATTCTGTCTTTAAATAATTGCTCAATAATTGTATTTTAAAATGGAATCACAAAATATAGCTTTAACATTCATTTATCTGTGTGTCATATTCCATCTCACAATTAATTTGTCTCCCGCTTAAACATTTTCCGTTCACATTTTGAAATAGTTTAAACTGATAAACTTTTTGAGCTTTGTAAAAACAACAAGAAAAAAATAACTATATTATTATTACAGTGGCACATTAGCCATGTCGGCTCTTCTGTAGATGGTCTAATTTTTGGAGCAGGTGTTCAGCAAGCTAATCTTAATTCATCAAATAAAAAGCTCCTGAAATGTGATATTATGGAGCAAAACTACAGGTGAGAGACCCAGAATTAAGACTAAAATACAGTGAACATCACAGTTTGTCCTGAATGCGACATTACACCATCTGCCACCTCTCATTAGGTTGTTCAAATTATGCTATTTCATGCATAAATATACAGTATAGCAGTACCATTATCACACTTTTAAACCAGTAAAATATTATATCCAACCTCACCAGACTCCTTTTGAAAATATTTATTTGATTAAGAATTGCAAACCTTCATTTTGTACATTTTTAAAACTGTTCTCATTAATATTTTTACGTTAACAATGAATATAATGAGCATGTGCAGTGTGAAAGGTTTATGAAAAATAAGATAGAAGGTGTTCAACTCACTGTTAAATCTTGAAGACTGGGTGCTGAATCCTCACTGTAGTTAACAGTAAAAGACAAAGACAAGTACAGGACTCCAGTCTGACTGTTTATTATTCCTAAGCAGAGGTCTCAGGCCAGACGCCCTTTCTTAGCTTGTGTTCTGAAAATTTCAAAATCAATGTACGCAATATACACATCCCAGCAGGGTGAGTCATAATCTTTCAGGTTCAGACTCTCACATGATAGGATCCTAAAGAATGACAATTTAAACAAATTAAACACAAAATATATATACTTTGTAAGAAATAAGCCAATGAAATCTCCACATTCATCCCGTTGGGAATGAGGGTATCAAGAAGGTGTATCAACTGCGTCTCCGTTTGGAGGAGGATTTGTTTCCCGCTAGTCTTTTTTTTTTTAATGTGAAAGGTTTCCCACAGCAAATTATCAGAAAACAACAGCAAACAGGCAGGTAGCAATTAGCTAATGAGTAACACGGAGCATTTAGCAGCTGAAGAGATTTCCCTGAAAGTGATATTCCACCGCTGAGTAATAGTCCACTCAATATGTACTCACCCCTATGCCCCTAAACAATCCTGGAGTTTTAGCAGAAAACAGGATTGCAGCTAATGGCAGTGATTGGAGACCAAATGTAAACGTAAAAAAAATAGAACACAAAACAAACACAAAATGTCTCCATCCTGCTCATGTGGTGTAATCCAAGTGTCTGTGAGCCGCGACATTAAAATTTAACCACAAAAGACGCCATTTACACCATGTTTTTAGCCGAAATGTCAACTGTAGCATGTAGCAGGTAGCATGTAAACATGGCGTCGATCTCGCGAGACTTCGTATATATCTTAATGGATGCACGTGTGAAAATATCGCGAGATCGACTAAAGGTTCCAAAGCTTTTCTCTAGAACCCACCTAGGGGTTTCTGGTGAGAACCCTTTTCTATTATGGTACTAAAAACCTTTGATGAAAGAGTTCTTAAAGGATTTCAACAATCTTTGAAGAACTCTTTCCTCCAAAAAGGGTTTTTAACTGAGCCCTTTCCTCAAAAAAAATGGTTCTTCAGAAGCAAATGGTTCTGGGTAGAACCTCAGGCCTTCAGGAAAAAACCCTTTCAGAACCTTTATTTCTGAGTGCACCGTTGCTTTCGCTGCTTCTCCATCACTTGGGGCGTGCTGACCGCCATCTCCTCTATTCACTGTTTATAGATAAGTACCTTACACAACCCTCACTTCAAAGAACTCGGAGAACAGTGTACAGAACTCTAATTGTGTCAGTTACTGCTGTGATTCATTCCTCATGTAACATCAGTGAACAAACACTTCGGTCTCCTGGATGTTCTCAAAGACCAGAGCACCTCCAGGTACAATCCTGAGCAAACAACTCCGGCTAAAAACACCAACTGATTCAAGTGTTGCGTGATGCCTCTGAGCCCGAGCAGAGGGCACAGTGGCACATTAAGACACAAGTCAACAGTAACAGTAAATGATGATGTTACTTTGGCTTGGCAGCGGCGGCTCCGAGGAGAGGGCTGGTGGCTTTGTTGTAGAAAGCGGCGCGGCGGTAATAGGCTTGGGATGTTGACGGGAAATTAGTTTTGGGAGCTCAGGAGGAAGGAGATGAGTGGAGAAGTGGCAGATAGCTCAGTGCCAGTGTGTTCCTACAGCACGCACACACACACACACATACACACTCTATACCAACCTCCATCACGTTGCCTGTTTGTATATTCATCCACCGCTGTCCGCTGGGTTCTGAACCCCTTTTACCATCATGTTACATCTTCTCCACCTGTCAGTTCTCTCCATTGTAATCTAAATATTTAATACTGATTTGTTTACCAATCTTCTACCGCTCACGATTAGGATAACATTCTTTATTTGTTTTGGAAATAAATGAAATTACAGTTAAAAAAAAATGTATTTATTTGATGAACTGAAGCTGAACAACAGCAACACTGGATACTAAATTCTGACAGCAGCAGCTGCTCTGATTCAAATGAGGCAAACCTGCTGACTGGAGGCTTTTCAGCTGAAACG
Source organism: Lutjanus campechanus (assembly GCA_027495735.1). Lineage (NCBI taxonomy): Eukaryota > Metazoa > Chordata > Actinopteri > Lutjaniformes > Lutjanidae > Lutjanus > Lutjanus campechanus. The sequence goes on along the minus strand of JAJHUR010108188.1, from coordinate 11,349 downwards.
CTGCAGCAAACCTGCCTGATTGGACAATTTTCAGTAATTCTGCAGGATCTGCTGGGACTTTTTTTTTTTTTTTTCCTGGAGCTTGAAGTCTTACATGCAGAGTTTTTTGATGACACTAATTTAACAGAGTTTAATTAAATTCATGCTATTTTTCAGGCAAAGTCAAATTTAAGCAGTGTCTTGATTAAATATCTTGTGATTAAACATAAAAAAAACCCAAAACTTTTCCCTTCCTCTTCCAGAGGGAACAGGCATCATCTAACAATATTTGCTTTTTTAAAATATTTTCTGTTTACTTTAACCTGCTCTAAGGCAGTCCTATTTCAACTGATGATCAATTTAGTCATTTCATTCATTATTTTCTCCTTTATTATTATTATTTTTATTTATTTGTCTTGTTTAGTTTATGTGTCACATTACATCTATTATTGTTTTTGTCGGTATTTAATTGTATTTATGTGTTATTGTTAATCAGAGCTGTTCAGTGTTGAGTACTATGTTTAAAAAAATGAAAAATGGCATACACATTGAGTCATAAAAAAGTTTTAAGTCAGTACTTCAGTAAAAAAATACTGATTCTGCAGTTCAGAGAAAGGGTTGCTGTGACATACAGAGATTAATTTAATCTATATTAAATTCATATATGTGTCTGGGGTGTTTTGCTCTGTGTCACAAAACAGCCTTGTCCCAGACAAGAACTGACAACTTAAATCAATTTAAAAATGTACAAAAAAACCCTTCAGAATCTAAAAATACCTCCCGATAACATAGGTGCAAAAATGTGCAATTAGAATCATCTTTAAAATCAATTTTTGATTAATATGTTTAATGTTGCGTCCCAGATTTCTGTTAACTCTGTGAAGTTTTTACAAAAATCAGCTGTGTCTGAACCATAACATGTCAACTCTATCGCCCTTGTAAATAAGAATTATGATTTTAAAATGTGTATTATGATTACCATTAAGAGAATTCTAGTGTCTTTTAGCAGAGAAATTATTCTCTGTTTCCTGCCACGACTACAGATGAAAAGTAGCTAATAGCTAACTGGTGCAGCTAAGTAGCTGTGCAATGTCCCTGTTAAATTAAAAAATAAATAAATAAAATTCTTAGTAACTTTAAAAAATAAAATGGCTTCCCATTACGGCTTTGCTGTGAAGTGAAAAAAATATGATGCTGGCCCTTTACAAGGTTTAATAACCAAGAGTTTGATGTTTTAAAATATATTTTCTTGCATAATTGAAGAGTAAAAATCAAAACCCCCTCAAAACACAATTTTGTCCCAATTCTCAAGAATGAGTGATTAGCATTCACTTTGGGTTAATTAACTGTTAATTAATCGAGTAATAAAAAAAAATGTCTAGAATAATCAGTAAAGTTGTTGATAGATTAAGTGACTAAAAAAGAGTTGTCAGATTAATTGAAAAAGTTTGGTGCAGACTTAATACCCGGAGCCCTGTAGTCAGCACAGTTTACACCTAATGAGTTTCAGTAATTCTGCTGGATCTGCTGGGATGTTTTCTTGAGCCTGAAGCCTTAAATGTAGAGTTTTTTTGACACTAATTTTATAGAATTAAATTAAATTAAAAGCTATTTTTCAGGCAAAGTCAAATTTGAGCAAAGTTTTGATTAAATACCTTGTGATTAAACAATAAAAGTTAACTTTTCCCTCCCTTGTCCCCTCTTCTCTCCCCTCTCTTCACATTTTTTTCCCCTCCGGCTCATTTTTCTCCCTCTTTCCTTCCCCTCCTCATCTCTATTCCAGTTTGCCACCATTGAGACCATCGTGACCTCTGTGTCGGACGAATTCCCCAAATACTTGAGGAAACACAAGCCGGTCTTCACCCTCGTCTGCTGCCTCTCCTTCTTCATCCTGGGATTTCCCATGATCACAGAGGTACGACACGGACACGAAAAAACACACGCCTATGTACACACTGACACCACACAGCGGGGACACTCGGGCATTCTCCACGCGCCCCTGCGACTCTTTCTTTGAATAAGCCGACAGATTCCTGCATGCAAAGTGAAGTCGCGGCCTTCAGAGGACAGGCTCAGCGAGTGGAACAAGAGAGGCTGAGTCTTATTAAAATCCTTCCCGACAGCTTCAGAGGGCAAAATCCAGCCTAAAGTTGGATTCATACATTTCATTTCTTATGATCCGATACAAGTCAGTGTGAAAGTTAAGTCAAAGGTGGACAAATCTGATGGGTGTCACTGTAAGACAAAGCCTTATTTTTGTGATATTTTGTTTGTGACAGAGTGGGATGTACATGCTGCAGCTGGTGGACACATTCGCAGCCTCCTACTCTTTGGTCATCATTGCTATCTTCGAGCTGGTGGGGATTTCCTACCTCTACGGTGAGTACGGCTGATCCTGTTTTATCTCATGACCTTTGAACAACAAGACTGAAAGTCCACTGGAGGCTGTAATGTTAGTTATACCCCAACAAAATGAAAATGAACAAGCAACATCCTGCAGTTTTGTTCTTTTAGGAGTCCTGAGGGTGACATTAGAAGGATCATGAAGTAAACAAAATCAAAAGGCTCATGAGCAACTTGATAGTGGGCTGAAAAGCAGGGATTCACTGTATTCTGAAAGCCTCCTCTCAAAGCATCACTGATGGGTGTGGTGAGAAGTGTGCTGTGTGGCATCTGTAACCACATCTGACAGTCAGTGGCCTCAAACCATGATGCTGTAGGTACCCCCTTTAGTTCAGTTTTGCATGTGCAGGGCTAGCAATAATAAATATGTAACGCCCTGAGAGACTTTCAAAATAAAGGTACAAAAACCACTTGCTTTGGTTTAGGTAATAAAACTACTTTGTGTGGGTGTAAAACGTGGTCCACAACCAGTGGCTCCGGAGCTTCATGTGGCTCTTCAGCCCCTTTCCAGTGGCTCCCTGTGACTTTGACAAAATTTATTTATTTATTTTGTTTTTACATATAAACTTTCATTTATCATTGTTGTAGGTCTATGAAATAAAACTTGAGACAACTCAAATTTTCAAGGCAATGTGCTGCAATAGATTTTTGAGTTTTGAAAAAGTTTTAGCTAAAAGCTAAAACACATACAGTTAATGACAGACGTGAAGTGTCAGTAACATGCAATTAATGCAAAATATCAAACGCAGACAAATATTATAAAAAGGGCATTTATAAATAAAGAAATTCCAGTCTAGGTTCATACTACAGGAAACACAGATGGCTTCAGTAAATTGCATCATGTGTACTAATGGAAATGTTGGCTTGATGGCGAGTCATCATGACTGTTGGGAATAATCCTCTGGGTCTCATTAATATCCACGTAAATGCAGCTTTTTGCTTTCGAGATTCTGTCATGAACCAAAATCTTGGACCAAGCCACCAAAATCATAAGGAAATACACTTCAGGGATCATATTCACACCAAACTGATGGTGATCTGGTTGTTTTTGTCAACGTATATCTTGTTGAGGACCAAATTGTAAACCCTATATATTCTCACTTTTAGTCTTTTCTCTGAGTCGCACTCCAAAATCACTGGATCCTACACCTCCCATTTGCAGCTCGATATCTTTTGTTAGACCCTTGTGTCCTGGTAAATTAGCCTGGGAACCAGACAAATCTGCAAGCTCTTGTTTCATTTGTTCCTGCAGACACGCCTGGCCACCCTCTCATTCAGAGAGATTTCCACCCCTCCTGGCTCTTGCTGGGCCAATCACAGCTCTATGTGTGTGTTTTAAAAAAAAATATGGCTAGGGTTTGATTTAATGACGGACACAGGAGCATCACCATCCAGATTTGAAAAGTCGCATGTTTTGAATGCAACGCACCAGGTGCGCCGATATAACTATCAAACCAGGCAGTACTGATCAAACATGAATTAAGATTCTGTTACTGCATTGTCTGTTTCTCGCCTCAGATGTTTTCAGAAACACATTTTAGTGTCTGTTTGGCTATGATTTGAGAAAGTTTGCAACCAGGGTGCCTTTTTTTCAGCTTGAAAACAAGTTTACTGTAGATGTGTTGCTCAGCACTATGTCACACCTTTCATCACTCTAACTGGTTGTAGGTCTATCTAGTTGTATCCGGAGGCATTTTGGCATGCATCCAGTGTTCACATCCCCTGGAAATCGAGGTTCCAGACTAATACACATCTGTGAATTACATCACAAGTCAGTCTCTAAATGCTTCACTCAGTGGAGAATGAATGAGAACAATCTCTCGTCTTTCATTGATAAAACTAATCCCAAGTGTTCGTGGCGTCCCTTCATATCGGCATGGTGACATGCAGAAGCCATGTGCCTGCCACTCAGGAGAACGAAGGAGAGCATCTTTCTGGTTAAGTGTGTCCTTGAACAAATGTAAGGTGTGTTAGCAGCCATTCAAGCAACTATTTTGCATTTAGAAATCACAGACAAAACAGAAGGGGGCGAGATCTCAGATTGTCTGGTTTTACTTAACTAGGCCCTGCCAGGCTACCAATAATGACAGCGTCTTTCAAACTACACACTCCTAGTTTGTGACGCAGGCTTTTGGTTAAAAATTTGTCGTCTCCAAGCCCAAAACCGAGATACCTGAGTGATGTCACATGAGTAATTTTCTCAGACTCGACAAAGCTCCTCCAGAGCCACAGAGGACTTCATAGAACTGTTTTACAGGCTGCATATTACTAACCATGACTAATGACCTGCTTTTACGGTCAGTGGTCAGTGGAGTTTTTTAAACCTAAAATAATCTCATCAGACTGGGATTTAACACAGAGATTAAATGTTCAATGAAGAGCTGAAAGCTGTTTCAGATACTTTCTATTCTAAAATAATAATAATTAAAAAAAACAATCTGGATGAAACACCGAATTCTTGTGTTTTGTTGTAAAAACTGCACAATCCAGTTCTTTCATTTTCAAAACTTTGAAACATGTAACTGTTTTAACTGTTTTTAGAGCCTGACCAACACTGGATTTTTTGGGGCTGATGATATCCTGATATATTGGACAATATTCTTTATTTATGTATATAAAATCCAAAATGACAGCAGGGTAATGAACAGTAAACTTTAACTGGCGTTTTTAATAATTTCAAATCACTCTAAATAACAAAAAAAATGTGATTTATAAACCAAATAAAATAAAATCTGTTTTGTATTCTGTAAAAAAATATAGTGGGCAACATATACTCCAATACCAACAAGTCTGGCTGTGCTGGTTTTAGTATCTTAAAGGGACGTTTCACCCGAAAATCAAAAATACTTATTTTTCTTCTTACCTGCCGTGCTATTTATTCATCTAGATTTTTCTGATGTAAGATGTCAGCTTTTGGAGATATTGGCTGTAGAGATGTCTGCCTTCTACTGATTATAATGGAACTAGATGGCACAGATATCACCAAAACTCAGCAGCCCACACCAAAACAATCTAGATGCATAAATAGCACTGCAGATAACAGGAAAAATGTGTTTTTCTTTTTTTTTTTTTGGGTGAACTGTCCCTTTAACTTTGCCTGTGTCTTTAAGGTGCTGTTCATCCAGAAGTCCTTCATGTCACACAATAACTCTCACTTCATTTTCCCTGCTGTGTGCAAAACGTTATTCCAGCCGTGACCACTAGGTGTCTCTGTTGTCGTGTATAAGTCTCACACACACAGGCAGGCAGGCAGGCAGGCAGGGAGCTCAGGTGTGTGTCAGGAGGCTGTTACCAAGGAGCAAAGCAAACCGCTCTCCTCCAGTTTGTCAGAGCATCAGTACAGGTGACATATTGAAATGATTGTGTGACTCTGCCTCTTCATGTCACTCACTGTTATCCGTCAATAAAGGAGAGGAATGAAGCCATCTGCTCCCTCGCTTCGTCTCAGGGACCACTGAAACTGATACTCTCTCTCTCTCTCTCACACACACACACACACACACACACAGAGAGAGAGTCACACACACACTTGCACATAAGGATGGATTGAATTTGCTGGTCTTTTTTCTTTTTTCTTTTTAACGTACCTTATTAAACCCAGGTCACTGTCTGTCTGCCTCTTTCCGACTTTCTCCCATTTCTCTTCTTTTATTTTATTTCTCTTCTTACTTCTTATGTTTTTTTCTCTCTCTCTCTCTGCAGGTCTGCAGAGGTTTTGTGAGGACATCGAAATGATGATTGGTTTCCAGCCAAACCGATTCTGGAGAATCTGCTGGGCCTTTGTGACTCCAACCATTCTGACGGTATATTTGTTTTTGCTCATCTCATTCTCTCTCACACTCTCTCGTTCAGACACACACTCACACGGACGCACACTCACACAGACACACACTCACACAGACTCACACTGGCATGTGCAGCTTAAAATGTTTCCATTTCCGCAGCCGCCTTTCAAGTTCATTGATTTGCAGTTGCAAGGAACAGGGAAGAAATTGCTCTTGTTACACTGAAATCGAAAATTATTTCTTCCTTCTAATTCCTGTCATGTCACCAAGTCTCAAGTTGTTTGTGTTTTTCCAAACAGTGCACTCTTAGAAATAAAGATCCCAGATAGAACCAGAAAGGTTCTTCGTCTTGTCACCATAGGAGACCCTTTTTGCTTCCTGGTAGAAACTTCTATAAAGGTTCCACTTGGGACCCTTTCAGAGAGTTCTACTTAGAACCCAACATAAAGGGTTATACTTGGAACCATCTGTGAAAGGTTTCACCCAGAACCCCTTCAAGATACAGAGAACCTTTCTTTGGTGTAACAGTTCTACCCAGAACCCTCTTTGGGGGTTCTATCTAGAACCTTTCCACCTTTACAGAAAACCTTTTTATATTCCAAGGGTTTTATCAAGAGCACTACAGAGAACCCTTTTACATTTAAAGGGTTTTTTTCTTGCCTAGAACAAACCAAGGGGGTTCTACTGATAACCTTTTTATATTTCAAGGATTTTATCTAGAACACACTCACGTTGTTCTACCGAGACCCTTTTATATTGCAAGGGTTCTCCATAAAACCTACCCAGGGGGTTTTATGGAGAACCTTATATTCCAAGGGTTTTATCTAGAACACACCATGGGGGTTCTACTGAGAACCTTTCTATATTTCAAAGGTTTTATCTAGAACACACTCAGGGGGCTCGACAGAGAACCTTTGTGTAATCCAAGGGTCATATCTACAACGCACCAAGAGGGTTCTACCAAGAGCCCTTTTGTATTATGGTACAAAGAACCCTAGATGAACCCTTGACAAAAGAGTTCTTCAAGGACTACAACAATCCTTGAAGAACTCTTTCTTCCAAAAAGGATTCTTAATAGAACCCTTAGTATTACAAAGAGCCCTTGACAAACCCCGTCTTCAAAAGAGGGTTCTTTCATAGCAAATGGTTCTGTGTACAACTGAAGCCCCTCAGGGAACAAAGGGAAAGAACCCTTTTGGAACCCTTATTTCTAAGAGTATAACTACCACACAGTGTTACATCAGTTCAGCTGCTGCAAACACACATATACATTTATTTCCGGAGCCGTTTTACTTCCTGTAAAATGCTCCCCTATTTGTCATATGCTGTGCAGCAGAAGCTGTAAATTCAAATGCACAGTGTTTACCAGCGTGTCAGTGTTGGACTCTGGCCAGCATTAATGTTAGTAATTGTAATGGAAACCACTGTAGCTCCGAAGCAGAGGTGACGATGACAAATGGAGCAGCCGTCGGGCCGGCTGGTCATCCTGCTGCTCTCGAGGGAGATCACAATTCCTTTGGGAGCTCGTTGATGCACAGCCCCAGGCTAATCTATTTCTGTCTGACTGATTTTTTTTTGTTTGTTTCCCCCCCTTTTTTTTGGTCTTATTCTAATCCTTCTCAGCCAACTTTGTTCTAGATAGCAGGTGCGATTTTTTCACCCCTGTCTGCTGCTCATGTAGTAAAAAAGAAGATCTAATTTTTGCTGTCATCCATCCTCTCCTTTATATGGAACAGTAGACGCAGGTTTGGCTAATGCAGCGCACATGAATCCGTAATGTCCAAAATAGAGCTGGACGCCAGAGAGGAGAAAAATCAAGATTCTTAACCTGTCGCATAAAATATACTGATACAAAGAGGCTGGAGAGAGAGCTCGAACTGCTAAAAACACTGAACATCATTTCAGTTTCATCAACTGTTGTATTCAAAGCAAATAACCCAGTGAGAACTTTTCCTTTGAAAACACATTTTAAAAAAATGACGATGGTCACCGGTGAAAAGACATTCAGAACAGGTTCAAAAGTGAAAGTTTTTTTCACACATTATTTGAGACATTGATTCTCTCATATTCAGATTTTGATCATTTCACTGGGATTTGCAACAGTGACGTCCTCTTCATCCTCTACAATGTGCAACAACAGCCTCTCGTCACTTTTGACGACAAAATTTCTCAGTTGAAAGCCAGAATGATGAAAAGTCCACTCATCCAGCACATCTTGCTGTTCATTTAAGCTACATTTTTGCTATTTATATTACACCCCAGTGCATATATCCTGAAGTCGTTGAAGTTGTAACCAGGAGGCCTAGGGACTTGGACACGTACGTTAGATTAAAACATGAAACATTAAGAATTAAGAATTTCTCCCATTACGGTGTCCTGGAAGCGTCTCGTTGTTGTCATGCAGTTTTATTTGAAACATTAAATGCATCGAAATTACATCTTCAAGTAGACCAGTGGTTCCCAAACTTGGGGGCGGACCCTCCTGGGGGGACGCAGAGCCACTGCAGGGGGTGTGAGGAAGCCCGTTTGCTGATGCTATCATGCTGACCTTTATTTCAACTTGAATCAGATCAATCAATTCAACTTGTAACAATAATAATGATAATTATAATAGTAATAGTAATAATAGTAATAATTACCAGAAAAAGTTTTAATATCCTCTCTTTTTCAGCCAACAACTGAACAAATGATCAAAACAATTAAACAATTTTGTGTTTTGTCAAACGTTAATATTCTACCTGCACTTTAGCTGGTTGAAAAGAGGGTGATAAGAGGTTTCATACGATCAGACTGAAAATCAGCCACTTTTCAACACAAAATCAACATTGAAATTCCGGCCAGTGCTCATTGGGAATAATTAAATCAAATGTGTCTGCTTAATAGTCAAAGAAAAAGTCTCTTACTCACAAAATGCCCATGAAATCAAGAGAAAACGCATTCAAATTCAGAGTCATTATAAGAAAATCAAACATCCCTTAGTTAATAAATCAAATAAGCACTCCAGATGATCATCAGTCTTCCAGTTCAGGAGATGAGGTGTGAGTGTGTGTGTGTGTGTGTGTGTGTGTGTTTGAGAAGGGGCTTTAATATCCAAGAAGGGTATAAGATGAGGGGTAGTGCACATTAACCTGAGGCGAGAAAACAGGATAGGATTTGTCCGACAAAGATAAAAAAAAGTCCACTTCTGTGTCTGACCAGGTCAAAGAGGGAGTTGAACCAGCTTCATCCAAACTCGCTCCAGGGACCGGCTCATTTCCAGCAGCTTTTTGTCCTAAAAAGTTTCAGAAAATCCAGGTGTTTCTTGGAACAACTACTTTTATATACCTCAGTTTATATACATATGTATATACATTTTATATACATCAATTTTTTTGTTCTTTTTAGTGCAAAGATGTCCAGAAACGGGATTATACTTCCAGCTATCCTCTCTTTTTCCTACTTCCACTTCTCCACTCTATCTTTGTTTTGTTCTCTTGCTTTTTAAAGATTATTTTTTGGGCTTTTTTTTTGCCATTATTGATTAGGAGAGCTCGAGATAAATCAGGAAATTGAGGAGAGAGTGGGGGAAGACACACAGCAAATGGCCACAGGCTGGAATTGAACCCATGTCTGCTGCCCATGTTGCCTTTGTTAGGTTTTTTGCCCCTTCTGTCTGATTTATTTTCTCCCCTCCTCTCTTCCTTTCTTGTCCAGGTGGAAAAGAACTATTCTGTACATTTTATCCATACATTTTATACAGTCCAGTCAATAGACCTTTTTTTTTTTACAGCTGCCATATTGATATGAAGGAGCAGGGTAAACACAGGTCTTACCAGTGATTCTAAATAAGGTCCTGTTCTATTTAGTGTAGCAGAGCCTTTCTGTGAGCTAACATGCACAATAGCAGCCCCCTGACTCTGTTTGACCTTGTCTGACTCACTGGATGCACGCAGCGGGTAGAAGTCCTGGATTGGTTACTTGCATCAAGTGGTATTGCAGCGTCTGCTATCTACGTTCCCAGCAAACAAGAACAACCTCCCAGCTGCAACCTACATGCTGAAAATGGCAAATTAGTGCCTGGGGCGCTAATTTATGCTGTTACCGTTTCTTTTGCAGTGATGTAGTCAACACCTCTGTTTACCTTACTATTTCATGTCAAAATGGCTGCTGTTAAAAAGGTCTGCTGGAAAGAAATCTGTTGTACAGTCCTTGTTTAGTGCAGAAAGGTATTCAACAGTTGAGCAACATCAGGCTACAGCAGTCTAAAAACACAAGTTTGGGTCATTATTTTACGATTTACAGTCGTCATTCAGTAACCCTCCAATAACAGATTTGTACTTGTGGCCAGTAGGCAGCATCACTGGAAGCTGAAGTGACTTGCAAAGACACAGCGGCAGTAGTTAAGGCATCTCATTTAATTTCATTGTTTCACTGGTGTGTGCAGGGCATCCTGGGACTGAGTCTGTACCAGTGGAAAGTGATGACGTACGAGGACTACACCTACCCCACCTGGTCCATGGTTCTGGGCTGGCTCATGGTCATCTGCTCCGTCATCTGGATCCCCATCATGTTCGTCATTAAGATGCACCTCGCTCCCGGCACCTTAATCGAGGTAATAATTGAGACAAAGCCGTGACGAGACACTGTCACGTATGTTTTGTTATTGTCTGCACGGCACACACACACACACACACACACACACACACACACGCACACTGTCCCCATCGCACACATGCTGTCGGAGAAATCAATAGTCTCATCCTTTCCTCATTAGCAGGGAGAGGCGGACTGCTGGCTGAGTATTAATTTGGACATTTTTTCTGGGGAGTCCGGCGGGTCCCTTTTAAATACTCAGATTAATGGATGATGATGATCGTGGCTCTCTCTCCTAACATCTCTGTTCCCTCAGCAGCTCTGACAGCAGCCTCAATCACAGATCATCCTCCAACTTTACACTTTAATTTCTATTCTCCGCTTGTCCGCAATAAATGCATAATCACCACAGTTTTCACTCATATATTAGGGTCCTATTGTATCGTACTGCTGCGAAACAACTCCAAACAGAAAATAACAGGAACCACAAACAGGAAGCCACTCAGCAGTAAATTAAATATAGTGATATCAGTCAGATCAAAATGTCATGCATAAAATGGTACCCATGATGAAAATGCTGCAAACCCACAGTTTGACATTAATTATACTG
>JAJHUR010108187.1:0-20767 GCA_027495735.1 Lutjanus campechanus | reverse complement strand
GCAGGCGGGGGGGGGGGGGGGGGGGGAATCTTGACTTTAGGGTGAACTGTCCCTTTAATCATTTTTGGTAGCAAGCTGACCCACAAAAACAGATTTTTGTCACGATACATGTAATGCTCTCTAGAGTGACATTTGAATCTACTTGTATTAATTAAACCAAAAATTATAAATTAACATTTCTTGTTAAGTCAAGCCTATGACTTTTTCAAAATGATGAGTGTAATCTCAAAAATAAAGAAAATAAAGCTGCTGAGAAATGTCACATTGACATTTTGTGGCAAATATTTATTTTCTTACCTTTCACGTGGCTTTTAAAACCAGGATAGGGAGTGAAAACCGCATCTGTTCTGGCACAGCTGTTTTCTACAGAGACAAGAGACATTTTGATTTAAAAATATATTTAGAGTATATATACATATATATATATAAAACTTAAATTACGACTATTACCATTAACGTGTCCCGATTTCTACAACTGGTGTCTCATGCAGGCTTTGAATTAAAAAAGGCCCTCTGTCTCATGTTTTTCTGGACTAAGCTGGTTGTGTTTTGAGGCCGAGTGTGTTAGCTACTTCAGCACCACTCTTCGAGCAGTTCAGCCTGACCTCTCGCCTGTGGAAATCAGCTCTCTCCCAAACATTGGCAATCTGTGTGCAGGCTCCCTCTCCACCCTGCCCCCAACCTCTTTCCCATTCTCACCCTGATTGCAGTCGATCACGTTGCAAAACTCGCGTACATTGTTTTCATTGATCTCCATCTGCTTGCGTTCCATAAATGCAGATATTCTTCGCTCAATCTGGGGGTCACAACGGAGAGACAACACAGATAATGAGATACGATGGATTGATGAGCTACTGATAGATGTCAAGAATGCAGTGAGGGCTTTTTTGTCTGCATAAGTCTAATGATCTGGAGCAAATGGTGCAGCAATTTACATTACATGGAATGAGGGATGCAGTAGGAAATTATTCCAGGTAGCCAAAAAAGTTGAATTGCTTGCCATCTTGTCATCACATGATGGAATATAAATACTGTTTGCTTGGCTACCAAAATAAATGCACAACAGAATGGGGCCTCTTGTCCTTCATCCACATGCAATCTCGGAGTAATGAGCATCCACTTCATAATCCATCAAGGACCTGGCCCTCTCTCAAAGCCCTCCAGCAATGTGGTCTGTTCTACCCGGCCACAGCACTAAAGAACCCCTTATTCTCCGCTGAACTTGGCTTATCAGATCTCCATCAAGCGTTTGCTTCACCGCGGCACGTCATGTGCACATCCTCAGGAGCAATTACTTATGATTATTCATTTGCTTGACAGAGAGCAAAGAGGGCTCTAAAAATGTCACCGCCAGAACAGCTGACAGATCTGCTGAGTGAGACCAACCTCTGACTTCCTGGCTCGGATCTGAACCATGACATCATCAGCCGCCGTCTTGCTCTCCGCAGCCTCTGAGCCGGGAGGACGGTGCTCAGACGGTGCAGCCGTCTGCTCTTTGAGTGACGAGGAGGTGACGGCGTCATCTGATGTTTTGTCTTGTGTAGATGATGTATCAGCATCTGCATCCACTAGTGTTTTTAAGCTTTCTGACACAGCCTATAGAAGCAGTTGGAGAATATTGCATGAAAGAACAAATAATATTTATTGACAAAGAAAAAATGAATAAAATACAGTATATTTTAAAATAGGCTTGTGCCAACTGAAATAATGATGTGCTGGTTGTCAATTCAGACTTGTTTCAGCAAATCCTTTTAGCCTCAACATGCTAAAATCGTGCAATTTAACATAAGTTGAAATCTGACAGTGTGTAGCCACTTTACCTGTAATTTACTGATATGTTCCTGCAAACAACTGTACATATGAGCATCTGGAGATGGCGGAACATCCAAAGCGTTGATGTTGACTTCTATTCTCAGAGTAGCATCACTTACTTTCAGCTGATTTTTTTTTTAAAAACACACAAACAAGGTGAGGTTACACACAGAACAGCATGGCGTGTTATTTACTTACTTTTCTAGGGGGAAAAAAGCCAATAATTTCTGGTACCTGCTTCTTCAATGTGCAGCATCAAATAAAGAGTATTCACTGTTTTTCTCTGTTTTAGAGCTGCAATGATTAGTCAATCAATTGAGTAGTTGACTGAAAACAAATTAGTTGATAAACTATTTTGATAATAGATTAATTGTTTCAGTCGTTTTTCAAGTAGAAATGTCTAACATTTGCTGGTTCAGCTTCTTAAATCTAAGGATTTGCTTTTCTTTGTCATTTATGATACAAAACAATTTCCCCCCGGCGATCAATAAAGTATTTCTGATTCTGATAAACGATGAGTCTTTGGGTTTTGGGTTGCTGGTCAGACAAAAGAAGTCATTTGAAAACCTCAGTCTGGGCTCTGGGAAATTATGATGAGAAAAAATTTTTTTAAACATTTTTTTAAATGTTTTATTAAAAAATAATAATTGTGGAAATAATCAACAGATTAATCAATACTGAAAATAATTGTTGTTTTTGCAGGCCTATTATCAATTGTTGCTGACTAATTCTCTGACCACTGGTAGGGCAAGTGCCCCATCTGGGCTCCTATGCTTGAGCAATTTTAAGAATTTTTTTGACATTTTATAGACTAAACAATTAGTCCTGAAAGTAATCAGCAGATTAATTGATAATGAAAATAACTGTTAATTGCAGCCCTTCTCTATTTTATGTCATTGTAAACAGAGTATTTTTGGTTGGTGAAGTGTTGCTCTGACAAAATAAACAGTCTGAAAAAGTCATCTTGGCATCTGGGAACTTGTAATACTTTTATATATTTGAAACGATTAATGAAGAAAATAATCTTTTCTCAAAGCTCTAATTTTAACAGTGATACAAAGCCACTATGATGATATTACTTAGATATCGCTTTTATATACAATTTAAGTTGAGTATGCACAAGGAGATGCATACATTTTAACAGTGTAGAAATGCAGTGTAAACATACTCATGTTTTATTGTGTACTTATTCTGCCTTTACAAGACAATGGGCAGGAATAGAGTAGGGATGAACCTTTTGGAATTTTTTTCAGCCAGTACCAATAATCATTTGCTTTTCATGGTCAATACCAATAAGATAACTGATAATAAGTTCATAAACCTGTATTTTATGCACACCCGTGGGTAAGACAGGTTAAGAGTAATTAGAAAAGCTGGATGATTTAATATTCAATAACTCTGACTAAACCAAATATAACTGACATCACTATGACAACAAAAACAAGGACCAGCTCTAACTCTTCAAATGTTTATTTATTTTTTCTAGTAAAGTAGATTTAAAAATTTAAATTGCAAATATACTTTGGCTTTTATGGAGCATTTATATAGATTAATGAGCTGTGATAGGCCAATATCAACCAATAATTTATTGTACATCTCTGGAATAGAGAACATCAATGTACAGGATAATATAACGAAACTTATGCCATGAGAATATTAATTATATGGGTGATATGGTCATAACTTAGTACATTTACTTCAGTCCTGCACATAAGTACAATTTTGAGGTATTAGTACTTGCACTTTATACATCTTACTCCACTACATTTTTGAAGCCATCATTGTACTTTTTACTCCACTACATTTATTTAATAATTTTAGTACTAGTTACTTGGCAGATTAGGATTACTAATGTAATGTATTATTAGGAAATTAATTTACCCAGCAGTGTGTTAAGTAGCTGACATTAGCTCCACCTTTACCAGTTACAACATGACAGAATTAACACACATTAAGGCATTACTACTTTAATCCACTAATTTAATACGTATTATTCAGGGATGGGCCATTGTGAGGAATGAGTACTTTTGGTACTTTGAGCATATTTTATTGCTCATACTTTTGTACTTGAACTTAAGATTTTGAATTCAGGACTTTTAGTGTTTTTGTATTTCGTGTTAGTAATTTTACTAAGTAAAAGCTCGTAGTACTCCTTACACCACCATGTTAATAATTACAATAAAGTTTACGTGAAATTAGGAGCGTTTGTTTAAACAGATGAGAGTCTCGCGTTAGTTTAGCCCTGTCTGAAAGGTTATGTAACTATGAGCTAGTTAAAACTAGGATAAAATAATTTATCATTAACCCCATTACGTTTAATTTATTGCATCTTGCTTACTAGGAGCACCGCCTGAGTGATGAGAAACAATGAATGAAGTGAGAAGCATCTCCGCAGTCCTGCTACTCTACACCTGGATGCTAAAAACATTAGCATGTAGCTAGCTAACAACACGGAGTAAAAGAAACGTGACGTGGGGCTACACGACTCAAACGGTGTCGACCAACCTCTTTGCCGAAGTCTGCAAGCAGCTTCAGTATTACACACATGCAGTCCCTGTAGCTGGACATTTCACTGGACACGTTAGGAGAAGCAGGATTTCCACTCAGCTTCGTTTTCTCCGCCATTGCTGTTCAACGCTGCACCAATACTGCCCGCTGATTGGTTAAAACGAGACAACGTGAGCGCGAGGCTGCAAGCGCGCATGCGTGAACTCACAACCACTAGATAGATAGATAGATAGATAGATAGATAGATAGATAGATAGATAGATAGATAGATAGATAGATAGATTTTATTTTATTTTATAAAATATTTTATAATGTTAGATTTTGGCATAGTGTGCTGGTCAGGATAATATAATAAAATAAGTCCTGCCATAAAAATGTTTGAGGAATATTATGCATCAACATAATTATTATGATAAAGCATAAGTGTTACAGTATGATATATATTATATCATTGGATTATTGTTACTGCTAACACTTCAAATTTCTCTGTTGTGGGACTAATAAAAGATTTATCTTATCTTATCTTATCTTATCTTATCTTATCTTATCTTATCTTATCATTACTAATGTATAAACATGCAAACAGAATTTCGGTGTTGCAGCTGTGGTATTTCTAACAACTTAATTTACTGTTAAGTGGTTAAATTAATTATAAACCCTCATATTTTATAAATTGATCACTTACTTTATGTAAACTCTTTCTCGGCAAAGTAACTTGAAACCTATGGAACAAATTACCAGATGGTTAAACCTTAAAAGTAGGCTTAATTTATTTTGTTGTTTATTTTGTTTTTATTTTATTTTCCTTTGTTTTATGTCATTACTTTCATTTTTATATCTAGGTTGCCTTTAGATTTGTTTATATGTTCATATTTTATTTTATTCACTCTTTTAAAGTTTTCTTTTATAATGTTTTATATGCATGTAAAGCACTTTGAAACTGCTCAGTGTATAAATGAGCTACATTAATAAATTGCTTTGCCTTGCCTTATAGTTTTACATGTTGCAGGTAATGGTGATATTATTAGGAGAGGCTTCAGCAGAATAAAATGTCACTTTGTCCTTATTAAGAGCTAAAAAGGCTCAGACAACTCCACACAATAATACACATGGCTCATACTATAGATCGGTACACTAAAGCCTTTCAGTAATGGAGGAAATACAAGATGAGTGATGCTCAAAGAGGAAAATTATCTCAATGCTGTACTCCCTCAAATGAACATAATTCCATGTGCATCTACTTTAATAGCAAGATAAGCCTAGAATGCAACATAAATAACTTAAGTACATTGTCTTATTGCTCAGGGTTTTCATTCTGAGTTATATCTGCAGTCAAATACAATACAATTGGACACGGCTACCTGCAGACTGGACTGACTCAAATGTGAGATTTGTAGCTACATTTAACTGTATTCTCAATCACTTACTTTTCAAAGAGGAGAAAGAATGGTCACTCAATTATAGGAACATTGTCCCTCAGAGCGCGGCGGACTGTGCAGCAGGGCATTGGGATGGGAACCTGGCGACAATGGCGTATTTTTCTGAGTTGAGTGACTGTGGGAAAATCTCCCTCCTCTATTCAGACATTTTTCCCTTCTTTTCATATAATGAGGAGAGAGACTGATGAAGGCAACAACAGAAAAAGAACAATTACAGGCAATGAGAAAGCACAACCACTCAGAGCTCAATAATGCTCTCTAGAAGGGTTAATCATTTTAGGAAGGGGTCTGAAGACAAGCCTTTTTAGTTTAATTCATCTCTGGGGTGATATTTTTTTCCCCCCGAAACAGGAAGGGAACTGTAACACTTGACATGGTTTGACATGCTGAGCCATTGCTGAATGTTCCCACACAGCGAGGAGCTCAGAAATTAAAAAACTGCTCATTTAATTTGCCTGGCTGCAGACCCAAGACCTGTGAATTGGGGGGGGGGGGGGGGGGTCCATTTTGGCTATTTTTGTCTTTAAAATAAATGGGAGTTTTGCAGATAATCATGATGTTCAAATGTAGCATTATGCTCTTGTGGTTCTGAAAGAACCTCATGTGGTTAAAATGGGAAAAGACCAGTGGTGGAAGAAGTATTTATCTTTTAATGGAGTAACTAGTATTACACTACAAAATTAATCAATTTCAAATAAAAGCATTCTAAATGTTACTCAAAACATACAGAAGTACAAAATGCACTTTAAGTTACAAGAAGTAAAAGTGTTCATTAAGCAGAATGCGTCCTGTCGGTACTGTATTATATTACTGGATTGTTATGATTGGATCACTGATACATGAGGAGTATCTTCATGCACCTTAAGGTAATTAAATCTATACTAATGCACCATATTTACATACTAATTTGTTTTGTATTTATAATTTTATTCTGAAAGGTATGTACTACAGCTGTAAAATAGCCATAGTGGAATAATAACTATGGGTACCATAAAATAGAAATTAGATAGAAGTATCTCAACATTGGACAGAAGTACATTACTTGAGTAAATGTATGTAGTTACTTTCTACCACTGAATCCACATAAATGCACCTCAAAAATGTGCAACCAAACTAAAAAACAAATGGATCAATATGTGTAGCTGTATGTCTGATTCAGTTCTTTTCTCGTCTTTATGTTTTGTGTGTCTGCATTTTTGTTTTGTTTGCTTGTTTTTTGTTTTTATGTTTTTGTTCTGAGGGTACGAATGTGTGGTGGGATGGGTTGGGAGGATGACTAGGAGAGACTGGAGTGCAGGGAAAGGGGAGGGTGGTTTTATATTTTGAATATTATTTGATGTTCCTGCATTATGTATACAAGGGTATTTTGAAAATTCAATGAAGAGATGTTAAAGAAAACAAAAAACTTTGCAACCAGATATGAAATACTTAACACATTCTGCCTTTTTTTTCCCTCCAGATGTTACAAAATCATAAATAGCAACCAGCAATGGCACAACTACAAGTTACAACCATTTACAGCATTTTAAAAAAAAATATGTACATGCACTTTGATGAGTTTTTATATAAACAAAATGTTTAACTAATATTTAATCACTATAAGTATATAAACGCTTGAGGAATTGTTGAAGACACACTATTAATGTAGCTGTAAGCAGATGTAAGGACATTTTTGAACACTTATAAATGTATTTGTCAATAATTGTCAATAACGTGTTTTTTGATACAGCCATAACTGATGTATCAACAGTTAAAGCTACATAGTAACATAGTTCAACATCCTAAATAGTTGTTAGCGAGATATAAAGTTATTTACAGATGTTTAAATGTATAATTAATGTTATATATTTGATAACACGGTATAACACAGCTGCGGTCATGTTTCATTATTTTTGATTACACACACAAACAAACTCATACAAAGAGTTCTAAAGCATTTAGTAACTGTTAATTGTTTATAATAAACAAATCATTAACATGGGGCTTAAACTGTTTATAAAGGTTGGCACGACATGTAATGCTTATAGAGTTATTCTTGTTCTTAGAAATAGTTTGATAAACAATTCTCAGCTCAAGATCTGCTTACAGAGACTTCATATTTATTTATTTATTTATTTATTTATTTATTTATTTATTTATTTATTTTCATATAAAATATGAAGGCGTATTCAGTGATATATTCTCAATAATTCATCATCATTCATCCACCACATTTATTCCTCAACAGTAACTAATACTTCACAGGAGTTATACTTGTTGACAAATACTGCAAGACAAACTTGAAAATGTCCTAATATCAGCTCTCAGCTTCATTTATAATGTGTTATAAACCGTTAATTACTACTCAAAAATGCTAAATGTTGGGGTTGAAGTAAATTGGTACTGTTACCTCCTTTTTAAATATTTTGTTTGGATAGAAAACTTCAAAACACAGGCAAAGGCAAAAATATTGAGTAAAAACTTGCTAGTTTTGTGAGACTGGAAGTATACAATTATTATATCCATTTTTATTAGGTGCATTTTAATAATGAACTTTAAAGAAAAAAGAAACACAAGTGCATCAAATGACATTCGACCATGAAAGACCCTAAATTTGGTTGCTTAGAGTGACTTTGTATTGTGTGTTATTAACTATTCATTGTTTCTACACTGCTTGTGTGTTTCTTACTGCTTGATAAATTGTAATACCAACCTGTGCTGCCTCGTTAGGAGGAAAATGCTCTACTTTGGTTCATAAGCACACGGTCTTGGCAGAGCGACGGAGTTTGTGTTGTGCAGGAAACAAGGAGCTGGTGTTGGAGGGAAGCGAGTGAAGAAGGGATTGTTGCTGCCTCTTGCCTCCGTCACATCAGCCACCTGCAGGAAAGTGAAAAAACACAAGGTCTGCTTTTGAGCCTGTCTGCTCCACAGTGGCAGATGATATTGACAGAGCATGAGACAGAGTAAAGGCCAGACGGGAGGGTCAGGAGAAAGAGGGAGCACAATGTAGAGAGACAAGTGGACTGCGGTGGGAAGGTTTTGTCTCGTTTAACTGAGAGGGGAATAATTAAATGTATTCCTTTCCTGTGGGCTTGAGATTGAGCTCCCCGTGGCAGCTGAACATGTAGAAATGTTGCTTTTAATAACTATCAACCAATGTTTTTAACAACCATCTCTTATTGTGAGAAGAGAACCACTTCACCATGAAACAGGAAACTAAACGGTGGATAAAATATGTTGAAATGCCTGGTTATTTCATCATTCAATTTTTAAGGCTACTATGCAAGTAACTTTCATATTTTGTTGGTTTCAGACCTATGGATAAAAGTCAGTGGCAGACATTAAGAATAACTATAATATAATAATCTAATAATAATATTTTCACAGATGGTCTCATTAGCTTATATTGGTCATAGAGGCATCAGTAATACATTGAGACTGTTTCATAACCAGTTAAAAACTCTTTGACAATGACAAGCCACAATGAAAGCAGAACTGTCAGTTGTCTGTAAATGTAAAGTTAAGCCTGTTTTTCTGGAAATAAAAGCCCACTGCTCTGAAAACAGACACACTGGAGTCTGAGTTCAGTGATTGTCTGTCTCGCTGCCTGTCAAACTCCATTAACATATTGCTTAATTTAACAGATATGAACATCTACTCCTGCTAAAAGATAATTTATCCTTGATCTCTGATGACACATCATGGTCATTTTACGATTTAGTACGGTGAATGAATTACATATTTCTTCTTAAAGGGATCACCAAAGTTATCACAATTAATCCAGGTGGGGAATGTGGGTGGCAATCCATCTAATACTAGCACATATTAAGCAGATATCTGTGTAAGGATGCAGAATCTGTAGACAAGGGATGAGATGTTTTTTCTCGTTTCCGTTTGTAGTCTGTTTGTACTTGTGTTGAGTATTTACAGGTTTGAGCAGGCTTGATTGCATACGGGTAAACTCTGCGTGGAGAGACAAAACGCAGTCTCAGAACCCATCAGCTAATGTCTGAGAAAGATTTAGCCTTTTATTTTAAACTGATTTGCCTTCATATGCTGATATCTGTTTATAAAGATTGGCTAAATCATCATCAGATGATAGCTGGGGGATCCAGAGCTTGCTAATCAGATTGTAAACAATACCAGCACAGGGAAGAGAAAGTCTTAGATTGGATATCCATTATCTATTATCCAGATATGCTCTATATCAGAAGCCCCGATACACTGGCCATTGCGTCTGGAGGCGTCAGACTTTAGCCAACGGGTTCCGAGGGTGATCATTTTCAATCATGAATGGGGCTTAGACCGCCAAGCAAACACTGACTAAGAACAGTCCAGGGATCACCAAAGTCAAATCCTCTGGAAACCATGAAAAAGTGTTCGACATTTCATGCCAATACATCCAGTATTTGTTGAGATATTTCACTAGATTCGCTTGTTAGCATGCTAACTTTAGCTAATTTGCACTAAACACAAAGTAAAGCTGAGGCTGATGGAAATGTGATTAGTTTGGTCACAACACTAACATATTAAATAAATAAAAAGAGAAAAGTTACGTCATCATAATGTCATTGCAGTCCATCCAATTGTTCAGATCTTTCACTCTAAACCTGAAATGTCAACCTGTTGGTGGCGCTTGATGAAAACTCAGGGGTTTGTTGAATTTGTCCTCTGGGGACCATGGATGCATGGTCATTGTACTCTATCCAATAGTTGTTGAAATATTTCAGCTTGGACGAAAGTGGTGGACCGACTGACCAACAGAGACACACAGCTAAAAACCAAATACAACACTGACCTCAGTCAGATAGAAAAAAAAATGTTCAGAATGTTTTTACCGCTCACACAGAGGCAAAACCAAACTCTCAGTGAGTTAATGTGATGGGGAAAACACTACACTCCAGTGCAATGCTGTCTCCACTGAAACTTAGCCACACAGGTAGGCAGGCAGGTTATTGCTTTAAGCCACTTCTGACTGTGAAGAGCATTAATGATATGGACAAAGCGCTAAGGATCCTCATAAAGTTATTAACTGGCTTTTACTGCTGCACACTGCTGTTCCTGCCACATTTCCAATCAGCAAGAGGAAGATGCACAGCCACCAGCACTTCAGCCCTTCTATGTGCAACCGCTTAATCAGCTTAATACAGGTTCCCTTGCACATACGGAGCGATTGAAGAGGTCTCTTGCCTGACTTATGCTCAGATGGTTTTCCATTACATGTCGTGACTGTCTGTAAATTGTGTTTTTTAGTCATCTCCTATCTGACACGTCACATGACTGGAAAATATAGCTTAACAAAATTGTTAAACTAGTGAGAGAATGGCCCGCACCGATGGTGAAAGATGTTGAGGGGAAAAAATCTAACCAGAAGGGCTGATTTAGTAGCTTTCAGGAGCTTTAATGTTTGCCTAGTTTGTCATGAAATTGTAGATGTTCAAATTCCCATTTTTTTCCTGCTTATTTTCATCCATACTGACTCAAAAGCTAAGGTTAGTTTAGGTAGCAGCAGCAGTTTAATGTTGGGGCTAACTTTTACATACTAGTTGCATCAGGCTTTGATCATCTTATATGGTAGAAATACAATGCAACCTTATAGATCAAACATTATATGTCAGGGTTGGGCCAGTGGACAATACCAGCATCCATTGCAATGGCTTAGAGTCATTTATCATTGTAACATCGTGATTTATATATCTATGAAGATTCTCAGTTATCCAAGTTCTTGAAGACATTACCTCTCATCCACGAGTCACATCTCACATGACTCTCAAGGTGTTAATGATCCCCCATTAGTAAGTGAAGCCTCTTGGATGAGAGATGAAACATCTTCAAGAATCTCAAGCAAAGTCCAGTTGCTGACGACAGCTCCTATCGTGATATTCATAAGCCTCCTGTATTTGAGGTAGTGTGTCCCATCAGAGTTGCCATAATAGAGTTATTGCCTAAGTTTTATTTTTTTACATTTGAGGAAAATAAAAAGAAGCTGCATGTTGCTGTTCATTGCATTACGTCTCCATGTCATGTTGACTATTTTACTATCTTTTTCTTGCATAGCCAGACCTATCTCTACACTTTGTTTTAGCGCTGAAAGGTCTAGGTGAATCCACTATCTATTTGTATTTCTTTAAACCAATAACAATCTTCTTGGATGGCACTATGGCGCAATGGTGCCCCTGCAAAATAGTGTCTGGGTGTGGGCAACCCTGGCATTAAAGTGGCTACATAACAAAAGAAAAACATCTGATACCTTTTTTATGTTTGTATGATTAGCATGTAGATTTCTAGTTTGGAGGTTGATGTTGTTGTTGTTTCATGCAGCAAGGCAGATTTTGGAAACGGTAAAACATAGTTAGTGAAAGTTGAAGAAAATGCTGAATGAAATGGTCGGCCAGTGGCAGGATTATTCCAACTGTTAGCGTGTGTGAAAGTATGTGAAAGGTGTTTCTCATTGTGATTAAACAGAGAGAACTGTCACTCGAATGTGCAGTTTCTCTCAGTTCTGGGGGACGTTTTAGTGTCTTTAAGTTCATTGTTTGTCTAAAAATCCATTGCACACTACTCACCCCAGAAAAAGACAGCAGATAAGACAAAAGTGGCAGCTAGCTGGTGAACATATTGGGGCATTTAGCATCTAAAGAGCCAGACATTTCCCTCAGCTGTGGGTGGAGCCCAAAACAGAGCTAAAAGGAGAGTGATATTGATGACTATTGACCATAAACATGACTCCAAATAAGTACTTATGTTGCTTAAATAGCCAACTGTTAGCAAAGAAGTTCACCATATCAATTGAAAAGGTCACAAAATTTCAATATTGGTTTTATATCTTATTGTGCTGACCCATGTGGCCAAAAAAAAAAAACATTCATGCAAATTTGAAAAAGTCTCATTTCAAGAACCATCCTGAGTTAATCATGGAAATTAACTCCCAAGTCCTAGAAATATCAGTGACAATGTGACCTCTGTGCCCTCAATGGTAGCTATGGTTTGACCATAGGTTTAAAAAAAAGAAGAGTAAAAATGTAATATATCGTTCAATAATCCAGTGGAGTAGAAGTATAGAGTTGCATGAGTAAAAGTCAAAATTGTAATGAATCACAATACTTGTAAATCCAGCATGTTGGATTTAGTGGCATCTAGGGGTGAGGTTGCAGATTGCACCCAGCTGAATACCCCTGGCCTCACTCTCCCCTTCTAAGCATATAGAGAAACCTATGATGTCCGCAAAAAATTAGAAAGGATCTCTAGAGGCATGTTTGGTTTTTCTGCACTGGCTGTGATAGAAACATGGAGGTGCAACAGTGTACCTGCTCTCTCTGTAAATAATTTCTGCCATATTCTGCCAATAAATCCCCCTTAATTTTACACACTTGTCCTTTATGTTATATTAGTTACTGGTGAGAAGTTAGTCATCCTAAATTGTCCTCCCAGGAGCTGAGACAGGAACCAGCGGAGCCTAAATGGCCGAAGTGAAGTGCAGTGAGTCAGAGTACTTCAGTCACTCAGCAGTCTTTCCCTGAGAGGCTGTATGTTGATAGTTCCTTTGTTATTACATCCTCAGTCAGAGCGATGGAGACCCGTCTGAAACATGACTGTCTGTCAGCGCCAGACATCCTTACTCAGACACGACATATTTGTGTTGGATAATAAACAAATCATACATGAAAACGATGCTGTTGTTTTTGAGCAGCAGCAGTTGTTTTAACAGAAGTAGTGAATGTACAAACAGTCGTAAATACAAGTTTGCAAGGTAGATGCAGTATGTGGCAGTGGTGGAAGTGCTTTACAGGAGCATTTAAATAGATTAAAATAAAACATTTAAGCAAAGATTGAAGCTGGATTTTAAAAGACCATAAAAACAAAGGGCAAGAGCAAGTTGGTAAATAGTTAAAACATTTGAGAAACTGGTATTCAGATCTCAGGTATTCAGAAAGTTTGTTACACACACAAGGAGCATAGAAACTAAACGCTGCTTCGCCTTGTTTGTTTTGATCCTAGGAGCACTGAGGAAAACTTGTTCCAGTAAATCAGAGATGCATTTAGGCCCAAGACCATTAAGTGCTTAATAAAAATTGGTAACAGGATTTTAAAATCTACCCTTTGACACACAGGAAGCCAGTGCAGTGATTTAAGGACCGGTGTGATGTGCTCCACTTTCTTGGTGTTAGCGAGGACTCTGGCAGCAGCAATCTGGAGAAGTTGGAGCTGTCTAACTGATTTTTTTTTTTTTACTAAAACCTGTGAAGACGCCATTACGATAGTCTTCCTGCTGAAAATAAAAGCATGAATTAATTTTTTTCTGTATCTTGCTTAGACAGAGACCATTTAATTCTTACTACGTTTTTAAGGTGGTAGCAGGCTGATTTAGCAATTGTCTTCATGTAACTGTTGAAATGTGGGTCCGTGTCCATAACTAAACAAAGATTTCTGTCTTGATTTGTAGGTTTTAGTTTCATGGAGTCAAGATGAGCACTAACTTTTGTTCTTTGTTCTTCAGAACCAAAAACATTTATCTGTTTTTTTTTTCCGTAGACAGCTGGAGGAAATTCTGGCCCATCCACACTGATTTCTTCAATGCAATTTTTTACCAAATGTAGGGGACTGTAGTCATGTGGTGACACACATGTAGAGTTGTGTGTCATCTGCATAAGTATGGTAGGAAATGTTTTGATATCACATAAAAAAGGGAAAACGTATCCACACCCTTTGCTGAAGTAAAAATACCAATACCACAATTAAAATTACTCCATTAGAATTTTAAAAAATCCAGCATTAATAATTTTCTTCAGAAGTACATACATAGGCCTATTAGAAGGCTTATGTAATTTAAGTATCAAAAGTAGAAGCAGTAGGTGATGTGAGGCGGGGATGCCATCCCTTTTGTAAGCAAAATGACCCAAGTTAGAATCTGTGGCCCCGACCACGGCTCTGAAATATCATTAGCCTAAATGTGATGCATATAGTTCAATCTATGGTGCTGTCTGTGGTGCTGAAGTAGCAGACAGATTTGTAATTGCGACTTTTTTTGAGTCTCGCCCTTCTGTCCATGTCGTCTTAACATCCAAAATAGTCGTTCATGAGTCCGTACGCTAATTGTGGATGACTGAAACAAACTGGGTCCATCCCCTCTGTTGTGAATTAACGAATCACCTACTGACTAGAAGTACTCATTATGCAGCAGAATAACCTCTGTCAGAGTGTTGTTATATACATTAATATTATGTAATATATATTATATCTTTATTAGAACATTTGAGCTGGTTGGGGTGGAGCTCTTTTTAATTGGTTTACCGGCTGCAGTTCAGTCTTTAAAAATGCATTATATTTTATAAGTTGGTCATATATGTAGTATTTAAATGTATACCTTAATCTCTCTATTTATCAGCTATAAACAGTATCCAAACATATAGTACAGTGTTTCTCGAAATTCAGCTTGCCGACCAGTGTCAGCTCTCAGAAACATTTTGAGTGACCCTGAACATGACATGAAATGCACATATTATATTAATCCGTGGTCCATTTTAAATGCTTTCACTTTCAATAAATCAATTTTTTTTATCAATTTAATCAATTTATTTATTTACTTTATTGAACATAGACAACAACAGTTATCCAGGGGGAGACATTAGGGGGAGGGGATATCAGTTAATTAATTGGCTATCGCCTTTTTCCTGCTCCTGTCATTATCATATCGCCCTCAAAAAAATCATTTACCTATAGTTAAAATGGTACTTCAAACTGCACTTAAGTACAATACTTAAGCAAATTAATTAAGTTACTTTCCACTACTGGTATTTAGTGTACATGTAGCTTGAGCCTTATGAATATACAATAGTAAAATGTATTTAATAACATCATTTTTAAAAAATCTCTCTTGGAATTTGAGTATTTGTAACTGTTCTCTCAGCCCACAGACAATCTGTCTCACCTCAGTCTGTGAATCTGTCTCCTGGTGGCCCTGCAAATACATCTTGCTATATCACTCCCCCACTCCTCCTCCTCCTCCTCATTTCATGACACCATCCCTGCCCCCACCTTCAGCCGACTGCACCTGTCACCTGCAGGCCTCTGCCTACATTCAGGATCAATTTACATAACCTCATTTAGCAGTTCACAAATCAGAGCCATTAAGAGCTACTAACAGGAACCAAGGGTTCTAATTTAGCTTGCCTTTCACAGTGGGAAAATTGTTCAGTTCAGGCCTACAAATAAAGATTCAGGTCTTGGCTTTGATTGTTGATTGTGATGGTAAATGTACAGATGATTAGAACAGATTTTCCCCCCTGTATTGATTTCCTGCCAAAACACAGCAGGCACTGGTCCTGCACTGGGAAACCACTGGAGGAGGTGAGCACAAATGGAGTTTTGTTGCAGACATTGATATGTACATATATTAAGGTAAAAAGTGTTTAATAAAATCGTACAACTGCCGTGGTTGTCTGCAGGTTAAGGTGCTGCAACATGCAAAATAAAGATATTCAGGCGAAATATTAATCATTTAGGGTTGGCTTGTCAGGGTTATTTAGTGTACATTATGCAAAAAAGCATTGAAACAAATGTTAATAAATATTATCCAGAGAATTAATAAAGGATTTCGTGATTAATTCAATATAGCAACTTAATTATAGTTATGTAACACTATGAGCGTAAGGAACTGCATGATGTGAAATAAAGATGTTCTATTAATCATGTAAAATTGTTCTGACAGTGAATTTTGGCGAATATTGTGCAAAAAAAACATATATTGTGCAAAATACAATCCAGATAATCAATAAAGGATTTCATGATTAATTCAACATACCAATTTATTTACATTAATGTAACAATGAGAGTATGGTGCTGCATAATGTAAGATAATGTTCAGGTGATCTATTATTATCTATATTATAGCTTGACAGAATTATTTCATATGCAAAAATGCATTAATCAAATTTTTAAAAAAATCTATCTAAAGAATCGATAGAGGATTTCATGATTAATTCAGTATAGCAGTTTATTTACAGTAACTTAACAGTGTAAGGGTAAAGTGCTACAAAATGTGAAATAAAGATGTTTACATGATCTGTTCATTGTTTATGGTTGAATTGTCAGTTATTTTATGCAACAACAAAAAAAACAACAACTCTGATACGCATTTAAAAAATACTAACCAGAAAATCAATAAAGGATTTCATATTTAATTCAATATAGCAATTTTATTTACAGTAACGCAACACTGTTAAAACTATGATTTCTCTATGCACATTCGAACTGGCAGCCACAGAATCATTTGAAGGATTTTTCTGGAGACTTAAATGCTTTTATTTACATTTGTGTGGCAATGTGACAGTAGCGAGAACCAATTCAGAGAGCCGTGAATAGCTGAAGTCAAGAGCTGAAAAATTATTTTCAATCTGCATTCAATTTGGCAAAGATGGGGCTCATAGAATAAAGAGGCTGATTCAAATTCCCACTTGTTCACCACTAAACTTGGTGGTACGGCATTGTGAACGTGTGCTTTTTGGGGCCATTTTTGGGGGAGCATGTTTTAATTAATCAACAAAATCAGCGCTCTTCTCGCTGGTGTTCCAGACGCATATGTTTGCACTTCAGGCTGTAGGATAAGGAGGAGGCTCGGCATGAGATGCATCCAGCCAGCCGCCTACAGATTTTGTCTACCGCTGTTGCAAAATGTGATTGCATAACATCAGTCATCAGCAGGCAGATAAGAGCTGCAGTAACAGTAGGCCCATAGAGTTGGCAAGGTTTAGAGGATATGCGCTGAAAGACCCAGACGCACTGCACTGACTGTATAAAAGCTTTGGGGGTCAAGTCACACAAAAATGAAAATGTTTATGAGGTGTGATTCAGTAAAGTGGCCCTGTCCAGCTCTGGTCCAGCTCGTTTTAGTCGTTTCACTTGAGGATAATTTATTACAAGTGTGCAGAGCAGGTCTATGTGGGGGTTGGGATTTAGCAGAATGGTGCTTGAAAATGCTATAGCAACCAACAAGAGGTTGTGGGCCTTTGGTGAAAGCAACTCTGATTGTGTAAAAAGGAGATAAGATAGCATACTGATCATGATGGTAGAACATGACATTTTAACATAACACTTGGTTAAACAACAGAGTTCAGATGTTTTTTTTTATAAGCGAGTAGGGAGTCTAAAACAAATGAGTGTGAATGTACATCATAAGTGTTGCATAAATTGCTTTTTAATCAAAACAATGGCTGACATGGAGTTTTTAAGCTGCTTAAAATGGACCCAAACATGAGTTTCTGGCTATTATCCCAGTTTATTATTGATGTATTAATATTAAAGAGGCACTTTAATGTTGTAGTTGGTCAAGGTGGATCTCATTGTAACTACTTTTGTGTAGTTTATCTAAAGTAAAGTAATACATGTTACAAGTTGGTTGTGTGTTTTGTGTGTAAAAGCTCAAAGGTCCAGTTTATAAGTTTTACAGGGATACGTTGGCAGAATGTGGCTGAAAAGTAGTATAATATTCATAAGTGTGTTTTCAGTAGTGTGTAACTGCCTGAAAATAAGAATCACTGTGTTGCTGTTAGCTTTGAATGAGCTGTTTATATTTACAGAGGGTGCAGTTCTTCTTCTGCAGAGCTCGCCATGTTGCACCACCATGTTTCACAAGTTTTGCCGCCACTGTAGGTTCCCCTGTACGCTGGGTAAGACGAGGCATTTGCGGTCTGAATCTTTACTACTTGCTGCCAATAAATCTTACACTTTAATTTGTAAAGTAACAACTGGCTACAACTGTCAAATAAATTTAGTGGCGTAAAAAGTACAATATTTACCTCTATAATGTGGTGGAGTGCACTCAAAAAATTAACCTCATCAGTTTAATGTATCTTAATAATATGGCAGATTTCTGTGTGATTAGATTAAAGCTATTACAAGGACTTTTTAACTGATTATCAAACTCTCAATGTAATAGTGACGCCTTTATATGACTTACATAAGCAAACAAGACCATCAGTGAGAAGATCCACTATTTATTCTTAATATCTGCCACCAGTTCGGATTCTCCGTGAAATCAGATTAAATGAGTCTGTGTTCACCTGCCAAAGTTACAGTGAGCAATACATTAGACATCTAAAAGGAAGAAGAGCAGATTTTTATTTAGAAAATTGTATTTTTGATGTTTTATTTTGTGGTCATGGCTATTGAAACAGTACCACTTTTGTCCACAGGGGCCTCCAAAATCAACAGTATGAAGGTTTCTTGTAGTGGCTTTAATATATCTGTATCTTATCATGTTTGTTAAATGTAATGAAATTGTTTCTATTGAAAATACCATTAAACCAATGATTTTATATGATGACTTAAATGATTTATCTAAAATCAAATGTAAATTACATTGACAGAATGTGATGTTCTAACATATTTATTTTAAACTGGCTACTTTACATTTGTATTTAAGTTACATTACATTGTAAGTGTTGCACAAATTGCTTTTTAATGGCAAGTATGGTCAACATGAGTTTTTAAAGTTAGAAAGTTTAGTATTGATGTATTAATATATGAGAGTTACTTTAATATTGTAGCTGATCAAGGTGGAGCTCGTTTTAACTACTTTGTTTAGTGTTGTATAGTTTAGTCTGTCAGAATATAATATATAAGATAGTCATATATTTTAAAAGCTTAATTTGTAAAGTAACAACTAACTACAATTGTCACATAAATGTAGTGGAGTACAAAGTACACGAATCCCCTATTGAATGTGGTGGAGTAAGACGCAAAAAATGGAAATACTCAAGTAAAGTACAAGTACTTTTAATTTGTACTTAAGTAAAGTAAATTTGTAAGTCAGTACAGTACTTGTACACATGTACTTAATTACTTAGTTAAGTTAGTATTGGTTAAGTTAGTAAATGGACTAAAGCATGACTTTTTAAAGTAGCCTAACAACAGACTACAACTATCAAATCAAGGCAGTGGAATAAAAAGTAGAATATTTACCTCTGAAATTTGGTTGGGTAAGTAGAAAATGATAGAACTCAAGTAATGTACAAGTACTCTAAATTTGTACTTAAGTACAGTAATTGTACATGTGTACTTAGCTGCTTCCCATCACAGCTCTTAATATTGCACAGCATACTTTTGATGTGAAACTTTTTTTTTAAGGTCTTTTCCTCTAAAAGAAATTTAAGCAATAGGCTGCCTAAAACAAATGAGAATGTAACGATATCAAAAACTGAAGGTACAATAATACCACGATGAAAAGTCCACAATATATTTATCGTGATATTAAGAAACGAGCCAAAAAACTACAACTTGAAAAAAGCAGGCCTATCATAAAATAAAATAGAAACAAAAAATAAAACAATGTAATATCGCAGTAGATGTTGTTACAGCCCGGTACCATATCGAGGTGGGGTTTTTATATTTGATATATTATGTCAGCAGTAATTTTCTAAAATAAAATATAAATATTAAAATAAAATAAGATTAAATACTGTGGTAGATGGTAGGTATGTTTTTATCGCAATATCACAATATCTGATATATTGTTACATCCCTAATTATAAATGCTGCACAAATGTTGTGCTTTTTAATGATAAGCGTGTTCAAAATTGAGTTTTTAAAGTTTTTTTTAAGTCAGCTTTGCTCCAAAAAGTTCCAGACTGACTGAGATTAAACTACTTAAAAAAGAAAAAGAAAAAAAGGGACTTGGATGCCAGCCAGTGTCTTGTCCATCACTCTGTTTTTTTAAAAAAGGAGACAACTGTGGCTTTCCTTCTCTAATAAGATAAAATAAAAAAAATAACCAACCTTGACCTTAGCATGTGCAAAAGAAAGGCATGATTGTCTTGCCTAGTTGACAAAACAACAAAAGAAAAGAAAAATAATGCATCAGTCAGTAGCATCCTGTATTGTAAATAAAAATAAAAATAATAAAATAAAATACCACGTAATATCACAGTATATCGTAACAGTCTGGTACCATATTGAGACAGTACATTGCGATATCACAATATTGTTACATTCCTAGTTATAAAAGTTGCACAAATTGCTTTTTAGCTAAAAAA
>JAJHUR010108186.1:0-16845 GCA_027495735.1 Lutjanus campechanus | reverse complement strand
TTCACTGTTTGGTACCAACAGGAATTTATCAGGACATTTTCTATCAGATGCAAATAAAACTGTGACATGTTCAAATTCAAACACCTCTCCATATAAAGATGATGTGTTCACTGCCATTAAAAGGTGGATTTACTTACCTTTAACCTACTTGTTGACCATGCACAGCAATAATGTGGTTTAAATAAAGAGAGCGACACATGTTTCACATCAGACTGGTATAAGAAAAAAACTAATATTTTTAGTGAATTCTTAGAATAGCTGGAAAGAGATTATATATTTGTTTGAGTTAAATTGTCTGGCAGTGTTATGGTGGTGCTATGGCAACATCCACCTCTGAAACCAAATAAAATGAGTGGATTTGCGCAACATTAGCCACTAATGCTTCTTTTTATGTTTTTATTGCATATTTATTATCTCGTCGTCTCTCGTCATTTGTCACCTGGATTGCAGAAAAAACTACTGTCCTCATTTTGGAGAAGAGTGGATCCAAATCACAGGGCAGCCTCACTTTTATTAACATTGTGAGAACCTACTACAAAAGACCCTTTAATGAAAAATGTGAATTACCATGACATTTTTCCGCCACACATTCATGATCCTCAGATGATGAATCCTGATGATTTCAGGGATCCTCTGACTTTTCCTGTCGTGCCACCTTGAAGTTAACTTTTGTGGTTTTGAGTCAAATGTATCAACAACTCTTGGATGGATTGTTATGAAATTTGACACACACCTTCATTTACCCCCTCAGGATAAACTGTAACAACTCCTGAGTGTTGAACACAACAAATGTTAAATCCCTACTGTGGCGAAGTAAAGATAATCATAACATACATTTATTGAGAAAAGTACTGGAGATTATGACTTAAAACCTTGCATGAAAATTGGATGATAAGGAGAAGATTTTGAGGTTTTTGGTGGTCTCTGGTAAAGTGGGACTAAAGCCTCATCTGGGCCTGTGAGAGCTGTGAAGGAAGAATTCATGACTCCAGATTGAGCTGGGTCACACTCTCTAATCCCAGAGCCCTACCTGTCTGTCTGACTGCTACAGAGTCATGGGAAAAAAAAACTTCTCACACGCACTCACTTTGTTTCTCACACACACACACAGTTTCTTCTTCCTGCAGGCTCTCTTTTCTCACCCAATCCTCCGGCTCTCTCGGCCCAAATCCCTCCTGGAATCTCAGACCTGTGTGTGAACCAGACTGCGGTCTGACTGATATGAGTTTTTAAAAGACTGAGACCGATACTGATCCTGCCGGATTGAAGATGCTGACAGCCTCCAGATCTTTAAATCTGACTACTTTTATGACAAATAAGTTAAAGTATCCAGTGTTCCTCTCTTAGTTTCCCTCCGGTCAGTGTAGAAAATCCCCTGGAACAAGATCCAGGACATTAAACCTCTAAACAACAGATAGGAATGCTAATATTTAGCATAATTTTAAAAAAAAAGCAACATATTACTGCTTCTTTAATCTGAATCAGATGAGATTACAGGCTTAAAAAAAAACAGTGAAGTATATGTAAGTATGTAATCAATCAAACTGCATGATGAGAATCATATCAGGGGTGGAGCACGCATGCAAGACCACATCTGATTTTAATAAACCCAATATTTATTATATTACTCACATAAATTCCTCTAAGCCATTAATAATAAGGAGATCCTGCCGCCCAGACAGACACAAACATTGTTTGTAATCAGTGATTGTACGGTGGAGTCTCTGGGCTCGGTCAAATATTATTTGCAAAAACATTTTATGATCTAAACTTCAATGCCAGACAAGTGAGGTTTTCCACAAGAAGCAACAATACAGTTCTGGTCAGTTTGTACTAAATATTATGGGACTCAAAGCTGGAATATAAAATGAATATTTTTTCCACATATTTAGTATAATCTGATATATCTACCTTATCATTTTACCTCATCCGTAATCATTTCTGGTACAATTTCATACACATACTGTACAACTGAATTCTAATATGTTTTTACAGATGTGCGTTGCCACTAGGTTAGACATTTCAATTAAAATAGTTTTGTTTTTTGATTGATTGGTTATCCTTTTACCATTTACTTCACTGCTGCAGTTGACGATTGGTTCGTCAATCCCATTGTTGATTAGGTTAAAGATAATGTGAAGCAACAATAACTGTGTGTTCTGAGTTTGTCACACAACAAACATGTTATTAACCAGACAACCTAATTTGAATGATTAAAAAAAATAGCTAACTATGTAAAATTATGTCTCCAAATCATTTTCATTGCCAGTGACTGCTTCATTGTAACTATTGTGCATACGACAATAAAGAACTTGAACATA
This sequence comes from Lutjanus campechanus, assembly GCA_027495735.1. Classification (NCBI taxonomy): domain Eukaryota; kingdom Metazoa; phylum Chordata; class Actinopteri; order Lutjaniformes; family Lutjanidae; genus Lutjanus; species Lutjanus campechanus. Next base: position 14,524 of record JAJHUR010108186.1, on the reverse strand, counting down.
TTGGGGGAAAAAACCCAACACCTAACGTCATGTTCTACGTGATCCTCACGCCGGTTTGACTCAAATGTGGTTTCACCATGTCATGTGATCTGATATTTCAGCACACTTCAAGAACAAATATAACTGAGATCATTGCAGAAAATTGCAAATGAAGATTTTATATCCAGGAATCCACATTATAAACACGACCACTGACTATCTGTGTAACAATTTGGCAACAATTTAGCACACAGACCACACATGGTCTGTTAATGTTACTTTTGTAAAATTGCATTTTTCAGTCTCGCTTTAAGGAAATTTGTCTCGACCGTGCTGGAATATAATTATGAAACAAAACTACCATGAAACCAATAAACACTGATGCAAACTGTGCAGCAGTCAGGATTTGTCAAAGCACGCCCAGCTTGTGTGTAGCATTGAAAAGGGACGTGCTCTGGACTTAAAATACTGTAGCTAAACATGTCTTAAATTGCATTTATAATGGTCTTAAAAAGGTCTCCAAAAGTCTTAAATTTAACCTGTTGAAACCTGGAGAAACCCTGAAAAAGTAAAGTTTTTAAACTCAGATTTTATGCATATGATGGTGTGTTCTTTATTCTATTTTTTTTCCTCCTACAATTGGGTTAAAAAAAAAAAACATTATGTCTTCTTGTTTGCAGTATATAACAGTATATTCCATTGTAACCCCTGTATTGTGATGCATCGTATTGCCATATTCTTGCCAGCACACAGCCCTGGCATGTCCTTGAAAAAATGTAAGAGGTGTAGGTTTGTTAGCGTCTGTGCTCTCTGTCATTCACAGTCCCCAGAGAATCTGCCGGCAGAAAGTTCTCTGATCGTCCAGTATCATGAGACTACTGTCTAAACAGAAGTAAAAAACAATCCAATTGTTAATCCTTTAGTTAAAAGACTCAGGGTGCAGCTGTGGTCTCAGTCCTGCCACACAAGCAGCCCAGAAAGGTTCACATTTTCATCTACTGTAAGCACTTCACTGCACCTTTAGCCTTCTGTAATAACACATTCACTAATAAGATGAATGACCCAACAAAAAACTTTATCTATAGCTTATATGGCTATTAGCTATTTCAAACTGTAGGTAACTTACTTGTCCATCAAATATCATTCCAGCTCTATGTCAGTGATATTCCCATATCCAATCTGGTCTCCTCCAAATATAATATTCTGCAGTGATGTTCACTTTGGATTTAGAGAAACTGGACCAGAGGTAGAGTGAAAAGGGGGTTCTTCAGGGGATGAAGTTTGGCTGCAGAATGACTTTCCCAGCAAAAACACAGAGCCTCTTTATTTAAACTAGAACGTCCAGAGGCCACTGAGGTAATGGAGAGGTGACTGACATCGATCTTTGACATCAACTAACTTGTCCAACTACCGCCCCATCTCCACCCTGTATAATCAGTCTCTGTCCCTTGGCCATGTTCCGTCTCCCTTCAAAACTGCCTCCGTCATCCCCATCCTGACCCGACTAACTTGTCCAACTACCGCCCCATCTCCAATCTACCGTTTCTGTCCAAAACCCTCGAACGAATTGTAGCTGCTCAATTTCACTCCCATCTCCAGTCCAACAACCTCCACGACCCCCTTCAGTCTGGCTTCCGTCCTCTCCACAGCACCGAAACTGCACTTGTCAAAGTCATCAACAACCTTCTCACCTCTGCTGACTCTGGTGCCCTCAACATCCTCCTGCTCCTGGACCTCAGCGCAGCCTTCGACACAGTAAGCCACACCATTTTCCTCCGAAGGCTGCGCCAGCTGGGTGTTGAGGGCACCGCACTGGATTGGCTCACCTCATACCTCACCAACAGGCACCAATTCATCTCCCTCTCTGGTCACACCTCCACCCACTCACCTGTCACCCAGGGGGTCCCCCAGGGCTCCGTCCTTGGCCCCCTGCTCTTCATCTGCTACCTGCTCCCTCTCAGCCACATCATCCGCACATTCAACCTGGACTTCCATTGTTATGCCGACGACATCCAGATCTACCTTTGCACCAACACCACCTCCTCCTCCCAAAACCCACCCCTCACCCATATTGAAACCTGCATCTCCTCAATCAAAACCTGGCTATCCCACAACTTCCTCCAACTCAACGCTGACAAGACTGAACTCCTCCTCATTGGGACCAAATCCACCCTCCGCAAATCTGGACCCATTTCACTCACTGTCGATAACACAACCATCACCCCCTCCCTGCAGGCACGCAACCTTGGCTTCATCTTGGACCCCACCCTCTCCTTCGAATGTCATGTCATGTCAGCTCTATCATCAAAACATCATACTTCCACCTCCGTAACATTGCCAAAATTAAACTGGTCAACAAGGCTCTGAATTTTTCACGTGTTTTAGACATTGGAGGAAGGAGTTCAGTCTCACTTCCTGTCTCCACGAGGTGGCGCTACAGAACTCCTGCTAATTATATGTTATGTTCCAGTACATCAAGTGTAGACCGCACTGTGAAAATGTCATGCAAATCAAATGATGATTGTCACACAGGGCTTACTTCCTGTTGCCAGCAGGAGGCACAATGACTATGAGTCCTCATTATGTCTTCAGGCCGGGACTCTTTATTTGTGGGGTGTTGGACAATGTACGCTGAAGTTACAGCAACTTCCTTTTTCACGGCAAAACGTCAAAATTCGACGCCATGCCACAGCCACAACGTTCAACGAAAATCAAATCTTTTAATTACTCTTCATCACAATGGTGTCTAGGTCGCACCACCGATTTAAAGTACAAAGGCTGGAAATCACCAAAAATCAGCACTGAATTCAAAATGGCCAACTTCCTGTTGTGTTTAGATTATGCTTCCAAGAGACTTTTTTTGTACGTCTGAGCACGATACATGTGCCTGCCGATTTTTGTGCATGTAGGTAAGATGTCCCGTGGGGGCCTTGCCAAGTTTCATGTGGCTTCAAGCATGTTTAGACCCTCAAAAATGCAATTAATTTGGAGAGAGAAAGAAAGGAAGAAACTTAAATTGGCAAAAACAAAGTATATATTGGTCATGAAGGAATGTGTATTTTTGTTGCTGCAGGCGTGAGATGTGCTAAACATGATCGGGTGTGTCTGACTAATGCTGCCGGCATGTAAGAGTTTGTTTACAGTCTGTATTAGCTTATCATGTTCAAAACTTCATTCTTTGCAGAAGAAGAATGAAGAGAGGCCTGAGGTGAAGGCAGAGGTGAAAGGTTAGAGTTCAGGGAGGAGGTGGGAAACAGTTTAGGAGTCACTAATTTCCTTCCTGCTAAAAACAATGCACTGCTTGGAACACAATTAAAGTAAAGTGAACACAAATAATACTATTATTCACTGTGTTGTCCAAATAAATAGATATTGTTGATAAAATATGGTAATATATGATTTGTTCATTTAGAAACTCGTAGTTATATTGTGTTTATTTGACATTAGGAGTGCATGATGGGAGTCCTGCAGATTCTGGTCTTGAAGAGAAGTGTTTTCACCAAGAAATAGCTACCTCATATAACCCCACACTGTTTAGAGTTACAACCTGGAGGTTAGGGAGCCTCAAACGGTCCAAAACGCAATTTGAGGAATCATCAGATAGTTTTCTTTTAGAAAATAATGTTTTGTATTAATGTTTTCCCGATTTTGTTTTTGTTCGTGTGAAATGTGGGATACGTTCACCTCTCCAAGCCTCTAAAAACCCTTCAAATGAAATACTCTTGAGATGGAAAATCCAAACAAAAAAAAGTTTGGAACTACTGGATTGAACAAACAAGATAATCTTCATCATCCCCTGTTGGATTTGAGGTCACAATGACCTCCCTCCATCGCTCCCTGTCCTTGGCAACGTGTTGAGCCTCCTCCCAAGTTTCAAGGTTCATCTTGGCCAATTCATTCGTCACAGCTCTCTGCCAGGTCAGTTTGGTCTTCCAGGTTTTCTCTTGCCTAGATGAGTCCAACTCGGTGCAGACCGCTGGATTCGCAGCACATGGTCCTTCACAGCCCTTCTCTGCCTTATTTCAGTGCTCATGTTCTTGCTTTTGGTTTGTTATGTTGTTAAGCCAAAAGATGCCAAAGAGCCTTCTCAGACTGGTTTCTCACCAGCGTTCACAGCTGTATATTAGGATGGACTTGATGTTGATATTACAGAGATAAACCTTTTAAGGTTGTATAACTGGACTTCCAGATGTTGTCACCAATCTTGCCCGCAGGGTCCTTCCCTGTCCACTGCAGAACTGCAGAACCAGTGTCTGGAGCTTGGCCTAGTCCAGCCCCACCCAGAGACCGATGGAGGCCAGTTTGACATTACCAAGGTGGTTTTCTTGCTGGTTTGGTTCCTGGCACCCTAGTGCTGAGTCAGCCTCTGAGGGAACACGGCCGGGAGTACAAAACGAAGGTTGTGCAGCTAGCTAACTCAGCTAATGACACTACAATTAATCAGCGGTTAAACTCTGAATCACCTTGGTACTGTATTTCCTGTCTGTTTAGAGGCTAAAAACGGCGTGCACTGTTCTGCTGTAGCTTCTGGGTTGTAGGACATCTTTTGTCAAAATGTGCAACACACTTTGATGCACGTCGTCGCTTGTTTGGTGGATGTGTTAGAGGTGTTACCCAGTCAGCAGTGATGTGCATTTAAATACCGTCATCAGGAGGTAACGCTCAACAAGGTGCAGTGTCGTCACTTTTGACATACACATCCCCGTTCTGGGAACGCTGCATTGAGCATAAACATAAACAAAGCCAGACGCAGACAGTCCTCCTGTCTGCATCATGCATGCTGCAACTTCTATCTGCTTCAAATTAAAAGTCCTCTAGCGTTTAATTACGTACACAGTCCAGCCAAATACCAGTTGTTGGTTTTTTTGCTTGTTCAAATTGCAACAATTCAATATACAGATTTCATTCCTTCTTTTTTTCTTCTTCTTTTCTCCTTCTTTTTAGCTGTATATGACACAAAAGCAGCAAAAACTTTGATATCCACTCCAAAATATATACACATACTGTAGACAGCCAATGAGAAATAAAAATTAGTAACAGTAATTAATTATTAGAGGGCAGTATACAAAGAAAAACTATAAATAAAAACAATCGTTTAACAATGTTCTAAGATTGTAATTGAGGTGTTCAACAGATCGGAGGCCTGAGTTTATGGTTATTTCGGGTGGAATAATGATGGAATTGATGATTGAACGAATATAGATAATGTGAAAATATGAAGGAGGGATTTCTCGAGCGGTTCAGGATTTGAGGGACAGCTGCTGCAGTATGTTTTCGCCTTCATGTGAGCGGTTGTTGCAGAGAGGCACAAACTGCAGTCAGAGCTTTCTTTCCTGTGTGCTGAACAGGAAGTATGGATTAGCTTCAGTCATTACGACCCCCCTCTGATCTGATGTTCCAGTTTGTTTAATTAAATACTCGCTCAACGTGATCAATAAAACACTGGACTGTCTATGTGCAACACTTACGGTAGAAAACCACTCACACGCGTGGTTATATCAATATTATAACCAGTAGTAATAAGATATTATTGGCTTCAATTGAGAGCTTCATGTAGAATACCAAACAGCCTTGCAGATTTTCAGTATAAAAGCAGATTTATTCAAAGAACCTGAATACTGGCAAAGAAAATATCATCATAGGTTTAAAAACACACATCAGTGTGGATGAGATCTGTGCTAACCGCACGGCAGCTGCTCACAGCTTGTGCCTCAGGCTTAATAACCACAGCGGGCAGCGACTCCAGCCTTTTTGCTTTTAGCAGCTAGTGTCTGCGGTGAGCTTCACTTTTAGCTTCCAGCCCCTCACACTGTGTTTTAGGTGTCAGCCTCTGCCAGCCGCGGTGACACGTGTGGGTATTTCAGCAGTTAGCCGTCATTAGCGGTTTCAGTATTTTCTGCAGCTTAACCAGAGATGAGCTCATCATCTTCTGCTGCTGCTGCTGTTCGGCTCGGAGCTCACACAGATGTCTGAGTGTGTATGTAATGTCAAATATGTTTAAGTTAACACCTTATCTTGATGCCGATCAGGTTCTGTTTGTACTTTTATGTGTTGTTTTTTTTAAGTTAATAAGTCAATATTATTTATGCAGTGACTCATCACCTGTTTTCAGAAGCGAGGAGAAACAAGTGTTTGGCATTTTTCTTGAGAAAAATATTTCAGTTAAAATTGGCATCACTTGTATCTCTTTTAAGGGCCCAGCGAAGTGTTGAGAAACTCGTCTCAGCTGACTTTTTAATGTTGCCATCTGACAAACAAGAACGTCGTGGAAGTGTTTTCAATATAAAGTTACCTAACAGCTGTGTACATGATGTAACATTAGTACTAAAAGGCTTAGCTTACACCCCGGCAAATGTTGGTCGGATGGTGAAATACGACACGTATATGTATATAATAGACTGCAGACATACACTCATTAATATGGGAAAATGAAGTGCAGGGATTGGATTAGTGCAGCAGACCTCGGTATGATCACCCAGACCAGCCGGCTCATCAGTCCACTTTGATTCTGCATCAGCCCACATCCTCCATCTAACAAGTTTGGCTGTGTTTAGTATCGGGTCAGCCCACTTGGAACTTTAACTGAGGTGATAGTGAAAAAGGTACCAGGTACCAGTATTATCTACAACTTTTGACAATAGACAACAACAACAAAAAAATGTTTACAAGCCAGTTGTGTCAAGCAGAGCCAAGCCGTACCGTGCAGTGAAAATACTGCCATGGTGTATGAAGCACCAACAAAAACCTGCATTGCATTGCATGGTCCGATGTGACAGTTTGAAGACCGTGCTTGTGTTATTCATCTTACCATCTCATGGCCGAGTCATGACAGGAATTTAAGGCACCATGATTAATTAATGTGATATAGTGTCTGTCTTCAGAGGTATAAATGAATCCAGCACGTCATCCTTACTCACTTGTCCACTGAGCACATTTAAATGACCTGCTTTTTTGCTTGTAATACCTTAAGTTGTTCTCCAGCACAGGAACATGTATAAAAAAAATCCCAGAAAGCTTCTTCTGCTCCAGAGGGATGTTTCAGCATTTGTGGGTTTTTTTTATCCCTGGCAGCATTTTGTGTGTGTGTGTGTGTGTGTGTGCATCTTGTTTGTACCGGGCTGCATACTGCAAACAGGCTTAGTGTTTTACACTAGTGACAGCCGGGAGTCACTCCCAAAACATCCATTGTGACTGTGTGTGCGTGCGTGTGTGTGAGTGAGTGAGACACCAGACGATCTATTGTTATGTGTTTGCTGACATGGTGCATCATCCGCGGGGTTGCTACTGTTGCTTTCCCAGCAGCACAATGAACAGGCAGCACAGAGATGCTGAGCCCAACACTCCACGGCTTTATTTAGCTGAATGACACACACACACACACACACGCAGCAGGCAGAGAGAAATGTGTGTGTGTTGGCATCTCAAAAGGAGCGAGAGGACAAGGGTTCAGATGTATTTACAGTAAAGAAAGGAATACTTTTCCTCAACTGTGGCAAGAAAAAAATATTTATAGGCATAAGTAAGCTATTTAAAATCTGATATAATTTGCTAAAAACAGCTTCTGGGGGTGTGAAATTGTTCAGCTGTCAACACCACAGGCAAAAGTGTGCTATGAACGCTGCGTTGAGGGTCATTTAAATACCAAATGTAGAAAATGAGACAAGAAATGTGCATGAATTATGAAAGCGTCATTCCATATCTGATATCTGGTGTTTTTTAGTTTTGGGAAGATAAGATTGAATTAATGCAGCTTAGAGCAAGATGAAAGTAAAGTTTAAGAATAGAGCAAAATTAAGCTACTAAAAATTACACAAGTCAAAGGAGAAATCTGTGATACATTTACTGTCATAAATCATAAAATTATCATGACATGTCATCAGAGATTAAGCTGAAATACTCACTGAAACAACACTAAAGCCACTGTGTAAATTTCTGTTTCAGCCTATTTCTAGTTTGTGTGATTGTTTGCCCGCAACCTAATGCTGAAAGTTCCCCAAATGAGAAAGTTTCTATTTATGAGAAGCAGTTTATGCTTATAACTGTTAAATTAAGCAATATTTTAATGGAGCCTGTCAGGTAGTGAGGCAGACAACCACTGAACTCCAACTCCAGAGTGAATATTTTCAGAGCAGTGGCCTTTTGTTTTCAGGATAACGAGCTCAGCTTTACATTGACAGACAATCGACAGTTAGAAGCAGCTGATCAACTGACGGTGGAGGACTTGTCGTTACTTGTTATTGTCGAAATTAAATAATGTTGCGCTTGTCTTGCATTCCTGCAGTGTTCCTGCAGTCTGAGTGTTGGGAAACAACTCGCTTCAAACATACACTGAATATTAAATAGGATTTCAACCTAATATACAGTTTATGGCTCCAAGTCACTATTTGGACTGCTTTACTAATTTTTGGATACTTAATTGTTACGTATTGTTCCTTTAACAAGAGTTATAAGAAGATAATAACAGTAAATATGCAGGTTTAAAAGGTACTGAGGATTATATTGGCATTCACAAGTCTATAAATAAAAAAAATAGTCTAATCAAATGAGCATGAGGTATTTTTATTTACAGACAACCAGCCTCACATTCAGCACCGCAAATAAAAAAAGTGTTGATATTTTGCAGATTTATTTACACCCTTTATTTAACCAGGTAAAAGCCTCATTAAGAGTAAAAAAAATCTCTCTCAAGAGTGACCTTACCAAGAGAGCAGCTTAAAACATTTTCCAAATTCATCCTCAATCAAAATAGCCCAGATTCCTCATCCGCTAGCATGAGCCAATTAGCACTGAGCACAAAAAGATTCATCCTCTGGGACCTTAAATGACTCATTTCATGGCAGTCCATCTAATAGTTGTTAGATAATTAAATATCGACCAAAGTGGTCAATGTGGTCGACCGTGTTCTTTAAACCGTCTATCTATGTTCAAGTCAGCTTTGCTAAGCCAAAAGTTTGGATCTAAACTAGGTACCTTTTTGAAGGATACGCTGTACGTCTTGTTCACTCCTGTCAGGTGCTATCCTCTTGTCTTTACTGTGCTGTATATCCTTATCACTATATCAGAATCAGAAACTTGCATACGGCCAAGCAGGTTTTTCACATACAAGGAATTTGCTTTGGTGCTGTGGTGCCTGACAGTCAAAATCTAAAATATAAAAGAGAAATCTACAGTAAAAATGTGTGCAGTATTAATTCCGTAGCAGTGGTTCCTAACCTATTTCCCTAAGGGATCCCCTTTCTATCACTGAGTAAACTGAAACCCTGACTGAGTGACATATTTTATGGATATTTCATATTTATATTCAGTGCATAACAACAACAGTGAAAAATGCACAAGTAGGTAACTGCAGGAAGTTTATTTTCTGTGAATAGTGCAACAGAGATGAGTTTTCTTGAAATTTCTGGGAACTTTTTTTTTTAATCAAATTTTGTCATATTTTTTTTATTTTTAAACAATCACATATACTAAATCACTGTCTCTTTTTTTTTTGCAAATTCAGTGTTTTCTTCTCGCTGACACTTGACCATTGTTCTATTATTAACTATTAGGTGTTTAACAAGAGTGAATAGTTTTCAGGTCTTTACCGTGCCATTATCCTGTTTATTTTTCTTAATTTTTATTATTAAGTTTATACCTTAAATGTTAATATGAACTTTAAAAATAACAATTTCATTCAGTTTTCTTCACAGATATGAATGAAATGCTGTGATATAGGCCTACTGTATACTTTGTTGAAAAAGTTTTTTCACACCACTTAAAATCAAAAAGGCTTTGGGGCCTCAGAGACCCCCAGGGTCAGGACCCCCAGGATGGGGGTCAATACTATAAAGAGCTGTGCAGTGATATAAACAAAGAGAATTAAATGTACAACAGTTTAGGACAAAAATAGATTTTTTTTGTGAACTTGCTAAGTTAATATGAAGTTGATATTGCATTGATAAATCTAAATATAAACTCATACTAAGGGTCTTGATAATGGCACAAGTCATAAATAAACATATTTCTGGATTTTGCAGGAACAAACGCAAGAACAAACACAGATCATCCCACGTTTCTGCTGTTTCTGATGTGACCTTTGATAATTAAAATCTTGTAGAAGCTTCAGCCTCATATCTTTTTTTTTTTTGCATGCTTTGTTAACTGTAGCTGTTATCAAGGTTTTAATTCAAGAACATCCCCTCCGTCCTCCGTGCTGTATGTGAGGAGGAGATATCCAGAAAGAGAGAAAAAGGGAGATGATGACAAAGGAAAGCTCCATCCGAAAAAAGGAAAAAAAAAAACTTCCATGAATTATTCAACTCTCTCTTTGTGTGCTCTCCATTTATCTCTCAATCCTCTCTTTTTCTCCTCTCCTCCCCAAGATGCTACATACTCTGACAGCTTTATTGTAGCTGCTGGAAGCTACTCAGTGTGTGTGTGTGTGTGTGTGTGTGTGTGTGTGTGTTTCTATTCTCATGCTCATGTGAAGCTCAGGGCGTTTGCGATGTGTGTATACTGTGCAAGTGCTGTATAATAGTGCGATAGTGTCTTATGTCCACCCCCCACCACACACACACACACACACACACACACACACACACCACTTTAAATAGCCTGGTAATTAGACAGGCAAATTACAGCCCTTTCTGCCTGCCTGCAGCTGAGGACTGTGGGAAACGTAGGCAGCTTAAGTGTTTCCTTTATTGCAGGGATGGCAAAGGACCAGGAGTGTTTCTGGATTTCTAAAGGCAGAAGGCGAAAAAAAAAGGAGGCAGGGTTTGTGTGATTATCAGCTGGATTCAAAGTTCATCACGATTTTGGTTAGAAAGAGCAGAGAAGTGTTGCAAATACTCGATGATTAATTGCATTTTTAATGATGCTGATGCACCCAGAGAAACAGAATGCATTGTGGGCACAGTGGGAAACAGAATTTGACAAAAGGGAGTAAAAAAAAAGAGGCACAAAAACCCAAATATCTTGCTTTCAGTGATTTATTGGTAAACTAGAAAGCAGACACCTCCGCCGAAGCTGCACAGTCCTCTAAATACAGTGTTATTAATAGAAGGTGTGGGTTTTTCTCTGTTTTTTTTTTAATAGTTCTGCATCTGTATCTCGATCTGCATCAAAATACACACAGTAAAAATGTAATCCCGTCTGGAAATATTACAACTGTAAGGATGAATTATGCATTTGGTGTGTGACTCATTAGTTATTAAAGCCATAATTTAGATAATTGCTGTAGAACCGTGCATAGATGAAATACCATTAAATGCGGCAGGATTGCTCAGAGTAGATACAGTATGTGTACCTGCTGTCTAAACCTGGTTGCAATTGCACTTGTTGTATGACTTTTTATGTCAAATACAGAAGATCAGGAGGAATTTGGGCACCAACAATAGTAAAAATCAATTTTCTTTGGCTCTGTTGACTGTAAATAAAGATGGACGCTGCGTCTCTACTTCCTTCCTATACAAAACTGAAGCCAAAATATCCTGGATGTGAGCGCTGCCATCTTGCACTGTTGACGTCATTTGGAGCCGTCTGAGCAGCAGTGATCAGGGTTGGAGCTGTGGTATCGATGTCCCGCTCATACAGAGAGGTGACTCAGTCCCAAGCAGAGCTCAGCTGTCAATCATAAATAAACTGATGAGAAAAATGAACACTTAAACAAACATCAGCATGATAAGAACTACCTAAAATGACAGAAAACATCTTTGGGGGGAAAAAAATTGTCATGTACTTTTAATATTTGCTAACATGAAGGCTTTCAGATGTTTTGGCTTCACCTCTGGGGAGCTGTCATGTACTATCCATATGTCTACGGGCTCACCCTTATATTTTATTTACCAAATATGGTGAAGATGGTGAATAAACCTGCCTGCCCTCACCAGAAAAAAATACTATATTGTTTGGTTAAAAACAAATGTCTGTCTTGTCTGTGCAAGCAGCTAATTACAGACTCGCTCAAAGTTCAGTTCATAGAGATTAAAATGAACTAGTTCACGTTCATAGTTCACAATTTTTAATTTCACAGTTCACAGACGTTCAACAGCAAACGAGTACTTATTCATTTCTCGAGGAGGTTTGAGTCGAGTGGCTATAAAGCTGTGGAGACACCGTACGTCTCTGGGACGAACACACTCTTTCCTAAAGTTCTTCACAATAAAAGTCCCTTGTTGTTTATGATATTTAAATGTTTTGATTCTGAAGCAGCGCAAACAGGAAATGTGATACGGCAAAATAAAGCAGATACCTGAAAGTACAAACAGTGACGGAGGAGAGAAGCTACATTTTAAAACATAAAATATCTGTTAGAAGCTACAAAAGAACTGCGAGCTGAACATGAAGAGACTTCAAGAAACGTCTTTCACTCTTCTCTCCTACACACACACAACACTTGCTTGTTCGAGGGAGAGAGGAGGGAGAGAGGAGGGTCATCATGGGTTGGCTGCAGCCAGCAAGACATCATCGCAGCCCGCTTGGAGGAGGGACGGGCTCGCTTTGGCTTCACCCCAGAATAGGTCCATTTTAGGTGCAGCTCAACGCAGCCTGGTGCGCTGAAAGTGATAATGGAAATGCAACTCATTACCTTATTTTAACTTAAGTATGTAAGTTAATTTGTGTAACATACTTCACTTACATCACGTACATAACTTAACCTACGTCACAAATGTATAAGTACTTAAACCATGATCTTTTCCTAAATCTAACCGAACTGCAGCTGTTTTAAATCGTCCACATGACAGCGAAGGTCCAGTATTTTAAAGGTCCGGCCTGTCACTTGTTCTCTCCAACAGTCATATACAGTATGTCATCACGTTTTGCTGTCTCATTCTTGTCGCATTGCTTTTCAGTGAGAAATGTTAATAACAGAGAACAGATTTACTCCAGTGTTACTTTTATTGTATTTTAATTCAGCAGTTGTTAATTACCTCGACAAACAGGATGCCAAATAGCTCTTAAATCCCATTGTTTTCAGGCACGAGCCGGCCAGCTGATTCTGCACAAACTGGTTTGCTGCTTACTCACTCTCTCTCTCACAGACACACACGCACACACACGCACACACACACATAGTATAGCAGCATTTACACTGTGTGACTTGTTGGTAGTTTGAATATTTGAAACTGGTCTAACTGGCAGCCCAGCCTTCTGTCTCCCTGTTATCTCACCTGTAATACACAAACACAGAACAGTTTGTTTTGACTCAGCTGGATCAACAGTTATCAGCACAGGTGCCTCTCGCTCTCGACAGGCCCGAGAATGTGAAGAGTTCATGTTGTCATGGGAACATCTGTGCATATTTTTTCCATAGCATCCATAACATGCTAACAGGCAACCAGCGATTGTCCAGTCATACAGTAGCAGCCTTAAGGCATAGCAGGCCTGTTAAATGTTAGCTTACAAAATCCACAGCTGTCAGGTAGAAATGAGAAGCCTGCTTGTGTTTACTTCTCCGCGGAATCAAAGAGCTCATGTTTCAACAATTATTCTCAATTTTGATTTTATCACTGTAAGCAGTGTATGCACAGTTCGAGAACGGAAATATCGACAAGTGTAGCAACAGTTACTAAGGGGGGCGGGGCTCAGCGAACAGTCAGTTATATTTGTGTCAACACTGGATTTTCTTTTTAGATGTAACTGTCGGCGTTTGAGGCTTTTCAAGAATTGCTGTTGCTTTCTTGACAATTCTGTGGTTTCTCTAAGTGTGAAATATTCCTCCAAGTCTGAATGATTACTTTATTGGCTTGTATGAATATTATTTCTAACTTAGTTGCCTGTTTTTTGTTTTTTTTTTGGCTTTTGGAAAACCAAAAATGCGAGAACAAAAGTGCAAAGATTCCTGAAACAAGGTGTTTATCTGATCTGCCATAGCTAGCAAGCTAGCTAACCACATTAGCGAGTCTGGGTTGCTATAGTAATACCCAAATCCAAGCCATGGAACATTTAATTAGCTGACTTTTTTTTTGTTTTTTGTTTTTTTGAGTTACAGATGAGGCTAACATGACCTATTCATGATGGCAAACCACCTTGTGGTATGCTAGGTGCTGCTATATAAGAATTTAGGGTAACATTAGCAGCTTTGTCTTGCTCTTTATTTAATTTGGGGAAGTTCCAAACAACCCAAGACAAACTTGTTATCTGATCACCAAATACATTATTTAGCCTTATTTCTTGTTACATTAAAGGAGAAAATATAGCTTATTCAGCTAGCTACAGCGGATAAAATCTGCCAGTGATAGTTGTTTTTTCAGAGGCCAAAGGGGCGGAAATGAGAAGCTGCTGTTGTGTCCGTCTGTCTGGGGTCAAGCTTCAGATTGTTTCAAAAATTAGTAGAAATTTCTATGGCAATGACAACAAAACAAACACACACTAAACCTTTCTAATACAAATTAAAGAATATATAGTTTAACAGAAGAGCAGAATCACTGATATATTTGGCAGCCAGTTACCTCACACGTGTGAACATCTCAGTACAATCAAGGTTTCTCTCTCTCTCTCTCTCTCTCTCTCTCTCTCTCTCTCTCTGTGTGTGTGTGTGTGTGTGTGTGTGTGTGTGTGTCCT
>JAJHUR010108185.1:0-16184 GCA_027495735.1 Lutjanus campechanus | reverse complement strand
TAAATATTGTCAGTGATGCCGCATACGGACGGATTTACCTCCATCCGCTGGCGGTAATGAAATGCGCTAAATGCATTTCAGACGCTAAAATCTCCCGAAGAATCCAATCCAAACATAGATGAATGAAAGGTTGTTTGTAATATATATAATTCTAATTTGTGATCACTGACTTTATTAAGCCGACTGCATCCAACACAGCGACACGCAGCGTGCAGCCTTGATGGAGACGCTGTAACGTCTGACCGCAAACAAAGTAAGTGATCCGTGTCAGCTTAATATCATGACTTTAAAAGCACCGAATTAACGAATTTCGTTATAATAAAATATGAAGAATTGTAAAATATAATTTCTTTGAGGCTGTTCAGTCAGTCTAACGAAGATCAAGTGTGGCTTGTTCAGTCAATATTGTTCATTATTGATAGTGCTGAAATTATACTTTCTGCCTAAAATAATTGATACCTTGATAATACACTACCTACCAGCCTTAGGGTGGAGCAGCCATTCACTACATGATGTGTTGTGAAATGCACATTAATGTGGCGGCTGCAGAGTCGTCGTCGTGGCCACAGCTTATAAAAACTACAAGTTCACTTGGGCACAATGAACGTTAATCTCGCGATAAAAAAAATGACGCCGTTAAAATTGATTTGTGTTAACGCGTTAATAACGCGATATTTTTGACAGCACTAATTAAAACATGACATTAAAGTGAAACCTGATATTGCAAATGATAATGAACATAATATTGCCTATAATACTGAAAAATACAATTTATTAAATTCCTTCAAAGTACAGTAATAGCAGTAATACAGTGATAACATGCATTTAATTTGATAGAAAGTTTAATTTACAAAATAATCACTTAGGAGTGAAAAGAGGAACAAGGATCACAGTGTAGTTTGGAGTCTTGTCTCATATTAGGAGACAAAAACATAACAAATACAACAGCGTTGGTGGTTGTATTAGGAGACCGCAGCTGTCAGTGAGTTATTCTGGCAGAGCTGAACCTCAACAGGAAAACAAGAAATACAACAGGAAGGCAAACTGCAAGAACTGGGAATGTCATTCATACCTGAGAGAAAATAGTTAAATGTGACAAGTTTGCTTAAATTATTCATATTTGTCATTTAGGAGTGACTGTACAAGTATCTCTTGCATAAAGGCCCAGTGGACACGCAGAAAACCCTACACACTCTTCACTTCGTTTCTCATACTTTTTGCACAATATGTCACCCCATCCCTCCCTCCATGGGGAAACAGCATGAAACCCTTTTCTACACTCTCTTCTCTCTCTTGCTAATGAAAGTCATGCATCAGCACATCAGCATGAATTAGAATGTGTTGTGTTAATTGTGTGTTGCTCCTGTCTTGCAGCTCGCTACGATAAAGAGTGAGTCTCGTCTGAAGCATCTCCTCCAGAGGTTACCCGGGTACTGTCCAGAGTCCATGGTGAGTCCACGACCTCTGTCCACACACACACACACACACACACACACACACACACACACACACACACACGGAGGCAACTGACTTTTTAACCTGGTTGGTGTGTCATCATTCACCTGTTGAAATGGATGCAATTTAGGCGACAGTCCTTTAAGAAATCTTTCCAAAGACAGGATGTTGATGAAAAACTCATCCATGCTTTTATTTCCAGTCGGCTCGACCACTGTAACACACTGCTCACAAGAATATGAAAAAAGCACCACCAGAACACAGCTGCTAGAGTTTTAACTAGGACAAGGAAATTAGAATATATAACTCCTGTACTGAGATCATTACACTGACTTTATTTTATTTTGTTTTGTTTTGTTTTTAATCTTTATTTTTATTCTGTTCTATTTTATTTTATTATAATTAGTTAATTTATTTATTCCTTTTTTTTTAATTTTTATTTTGGTTACATTTTTATTTCTTTAACCTGACATGCTTTTATGTTCTCATTCATCAAATGTCGGTTTTAATTATTTTATTTTATCTTATTATATCTTTTTTTTTCCTTCCATTTAAATGGTGTGAATTCTCTCTTTTTCATGCATCTTTTCATGTGGCTGGAACTTTTGATGGCTCACTCTCTCTGCAGCACATTGTCAATCCGCCTGGAGTGAAATGTACTATATAAAAAAAGTTTTGCTTGCTTGCTCGTAACACATATCAACTTATCCCATCACCATTTCACAGCTTTACACATAATGGCAGTCATGGCAAAGACAAAGCAAACAGAGCATGCTTTTTGTCCTTCTGTTTCAAAGGTTGTTTTCAGCTGCTACTATTGATCTGAGCTGATGTTAGCCAGGTGTTCACTTGCGTTAACAATTATTGAACATTAGATAACAGAAGTACAACAAGTTTCCTATATAAAGTCCAGGATTCTGTGCAGTTTGCTGAGAAACTAACTTGTGAAAAAGTTTCATCTTGCAGTAATGAGAGAAACAACATAAAGAGCCCAGTCATTAGTTGAGTGTGGGATGAGTTGTAGTCCTTTAATTGGCTGGATGAAAGCATGTTATCCAGCACTGCATGTTGTTTGAATTACTAACAGTGTGATTAATTATTTATGATATTAATGCTAATATAAAATGCAAATACATATTGGTTAAACTATGAGCTTGTGCTGCTGATGATCTGTTGGCTGGTGTTCAGATAAGATTTGTATCAACTCTCTAATTAGACTCATGCAGGAAGTGGGTTGGTGGTTGTGGTTACCAGAATCCTGGAGCACCTGGTTAAACCACACGACCTCTCTCTCTCTCTCTCTCTCTCTCTCGATCTGAAACACACACACACGCAGAGGCTCAGTCCTTCCTCCCAACATGGCTAATTACAAAGCAGAGGGGCTGGTTTGGTGCTCGTCTCGTCTCTCTCCAGCAGCCTATTAGAAGCACACCAGTAATTAGACCGAGGCAGTCCTCATTTGAACGTGTGTCCTGTTTTTATTCAGCTGAACAGATGCAGAGACACTGTAAGCTACTGACGTACAGTTAATGCACAAACACGAAGCACATGTATGCTGACACACGTGTTATTATCTGTTGTTTGCATGTTTCCCACTAAACTTCTTTGCTGCACAAAACTGAATCAGAATTATGTTTCTCAAAATTATGAATACATTCATCTGTAAAAAGTCTGTTTTAGACATTATGCTAACTAAATCAGGGTCCAAATCTAATTTTAAACATGTAATGCGTAGATTTATATTTGTATTTAGTCTTAGGTTTATAATGATGGCTGTGTGCTGTCACAATGCCAACAATAAGACCGGGTTGTATAGCAACATGTTGATGTAGTTCCATCTTTGCCTCTCACAAAAGCAGCATGTAAAATTCTGTACAGTAGATTGGCTGAAGAGGTAAAAATGTTTCTATGAAACACAGAAATAAGCTCAGTAATAACATGGTAATAGTGTGGTAATAGTTTGATAATAAAGAGGTAATAACACCATGTAATTACCAAAGTAATAACCAGGTTATAACTTGGTATTAACAATGGATATTTTGCAGCCCTGATTCTGGTTATTACACAGAAATTACCACAAGTGTTTCCTAACAAGTCACAGCATTAAACATATAAGTTGTACAGTATTAAGCTAATAGCTAATATATTATTGAGAAAACACCAACCTATATAAACACATTGTTAACAGGTTATTACCCCATTAATGTCACCATTAGGCATAATAATGATTCATCAGTGATCAAAGAATTGATCAATCAAGTGAATTTACTCTAAAATATAACAGATTATCTCCTCATATTGTGTTAAATTCAAGTATATGTGTTTAATATGTGGACTTTTAGGTCTCTGTATGTTTCATAGACAACATAATGCTGTCAGAGAATATGCAGTATGTTTCTGTGGAAATAAAGCTTATAGAGGAGGGAAACTCCATTTGATATTAACAAAATTTTTAATGTTTTTTTTAAAATAACAGTTAATTAATTCATTGATAGTCAGTATTACCAAAGACTGGTTAAGAAAAGGGAGTACAATTTGCAACCCTTGGAACCACATTGTCATTTTTTTTAATCCAGACATTGCACTGATAGAACCATTTTATTAGTAGCAGGTTAGCATATCATTGTCATCTTTAATTGTGTTTCCCTATGACACTTTGTTTTGCCCCAGTCTATTATTACCCAGATACACCCATTACTAACCCATTGTTATTATCTGGTAATTACCTGGTTATTACTTTTGTAATTATATAATATTACTTAATTATTAAGTCTTACTATCAAACTGCTGTTAAATATTACTACTACGAAATCTGTCTGGAGCTGCAACTATTAATTTAGCTTTTTTCCCTGTGGACTTTTTTATTTTTTATTTGAAGCTAGTGAAGCTAGTGAAGCTAGTGAAGCTAGGTTATGGAGACTCAAGAAGACTAGCGACCATCAAAATTTAGTTAACAAAATATTTTTTGGTGTATAGACTACATATTTTTACAGTTAAAGAACACAAGAATCAATTTACACTGTACAAAATAGTTGCAACAACTCAACATTTCATGGCATGGTACTGCAACAGGTTTTTGAGTTTTGAGTCCAACTTAAACTATTGAGCTTTGAAAAACTTTTGCTGACCTATAATCTTTTGTTGAATGATAATTTATTTTTCGATTAACTTGAATATTTGGGTGCCTGAAAATTAAATAGTTTTAATTGAAAATATTAACATTTTAACCATCATTCACTTTCACTTCAATGAATTTGCTAAAAGATTTTTTTAATGCAACTTTATGGAGCTCATAAAACCCAAAGATTTAAGTTTATGCAAAGAAGAAAAGTTGGTTATTTCAACATAAGATTTATAGTTTGGTAAAACTTTTTCAAAAGTTAAGAATCTGAGTTGGGCTCAAAATCAAAAATCTATTTATAGTATGTTTGAGTTTTCTCAACTTTTTTGTTTTTACAGTGTAAACCTGCAACAATGACAAATGAAAATTAAAATGTTGAAAAAATAAAACTGTTATTGATTTTATATATTTTTTTTGGCATAGTCATGCCTAAAATGAGAAGAATAAGAACTTTAACCAGACACAAAGTCATGACGTCTCTGGATTAGTGAGTAGACTGCAGGGCTTAGTCTTTTGGCTCATCTAAACTTTAACATTAGTCTCCCTGTCATGTTGTGTTCTTGCCTTATTGGCCCGTGCTCCATCACAAATCATGTTTATGCCTGGTGTAAATACTGTTACTCCTCGGCCGGACTCATAAATGATGCTGACGCCTGCTGACGGGAACCTTTGTTCCCCGGCCAACACACACAGGGGGGTGTTAACAGTGACGTGCGTTTGTACAAATGACAGTCCTGTAAAGCATGAGAGCATGAAAGTGATTTTTTTCCCCTCTAACACACTTCTACGTCCACCTCTTTCTGTGCTGCTGTCCCCGTCCATGTCTCTCTGTCCTTAAGTTGGAGGAGACAGAGAGACGAGCTTGTTTGCGATGATTAATCCCACAACATCTCACCACAAACCCACTGGGAGTTTCATAGGATTCATATGTTTTCCTGTTTTTCAACACTGTTTTGATCCGAGGAATGTAATGTTTGTTCTGTGTGAAATGAGAGAACCTTCTCACAGCTTCTTCTGCAACTTTTCACATCTCTGCAACATCTCAGTCTGTTGTTCAGGAGATCTTCTCAGACACAAGTTTTCTAAGCCAAGGAATTACTACATGACTCTGTCTGATCCTAACCCGAGTCCTGAGGCTGTCTCTTCACCTACCAGGAAAAGATATGCTCCAACACTCTTAGAAATAAAGGTGCTAACTAGAACCACAAAGGATTCTTCCCTTTTTGGTTCCTGGTAGGACCTTTCATAAAGGTTCTACTTGGAACCCTTTCAGAGAATTCTACCTAGAACCCAATTTAAAGGGTTATACCTAGAACCATCTGTGAAAGGTTCCACTCCCTATGAGAGGTTCTAAAGAGAATTCCTCTATGATGCAGTGATCCCACCGACAGTAGAACCTTCCCTGTCCAGAACTTCTTCACCTAAGTGTGCCAACAAGAACGCACCCAGGGGGTTTTATGGAAACCCTTTTTATATTCTAGAGGTTTTATCGAGAACACATCATGGAAGTTCTACTGAGAACATGTTTATATTCTGAGTATTTTATCTGGAACACACTCATGGGGGTCTGTGGAGAACCTTTTTATATTCCAAAAGTTTTATCCAGAACACAATGAGAGGGTTCTACAGAGAATCTTTTTACATTGCATGGATTTTATCTAGAAGGCACCATGGGGTTCTACAGTGAATCTTTTTATATCTAAGGGTTTTATCTAGAACACACTGAGGGGGTTCCACAGAGAACCTTTTTATATTCTAAAGGTTTTATCTAGAAAACATTGGGGGGTTTCTACGAGAATCTTTTGACATTCCACAGGTTTTATCCAGAACCCACCATGGGTGGCATTCTTTAGATAAAACAGGTTCTTAATCAACCCCTTAGTCGTACAAAAAAAAAAACCTTGACAAACCCTTTCAACGAAAAAAGAGTTTTTATAAGAACCTCTGCCCTTCAGGAAGAACCCTTTGGATTCCTTACTTGTAAGACTGTAAGCCAACAAATTAGGAGATGTAATACTAGATAGAGTGAGTATACCAGCAGATTCTTTTGCACAAAACCAATTTTTTTGGTGCAATGACATGATCATGACAGCATAGCAACTAGACTCTTACCATGGTTTAACCAGCATACATCTGGATGTTTGCATTATGTATCTTCTTCAATGAACCCTCAAATTGCCACCCAGTGAGAAGCAAATACAGCAGTTTGAAGATCATGTTCCTCAGACAAAAGAATATTCTTCTCTGTGACTGTTAGCTGATTACAGCTTTTGGTCACACAAACCATGAGCCAATCATCAACCATGGGCTGCGATGTTTCAGATTTTTAAGAGCTACGTGGTGAATCATTACACCAGCCGCAATTACATAATTGTAGAGGTTTGAGGTTTGAGAGGGCTGAGATGCAGCACC
This sequence comes from Lutjanus campechanus, assembly GCA_027495735.1. Classification (NCBI taxonomy): domain Eukaryota; kingdom Metazoa; phylum Chordata; class Actinopteri; order Lutjaniformes; family Lutjanidae; genus Lutjanus; species Lutjanus campechanus. The sequence continues at coordinate 9,196 of JAJHUR010108185.1, read as the reverse complement.
ATAGATCTATAGATGTTCTTACAAAAATTATCAACTTTTTTCCCAAAATTAAAGATCAGTAATTTGCTTCTACATCTGTAAGACATTATGGTCTTAATTGTTAATGTCACATCTTGTGTCTCTTCCTCTGTGCGTGTGTCTTGGTTTGGATTTAAGGGCCTATTTGGCCCTATTTCATTTGGTCCGGACTTTCAGACTTCTCATTTTGATCCAAACCAAAACCTCTGGACCATGGTCTGGACTAAAGACCCTTGGTCCAAGTGAGGTGGTCTCAGTCCAGATCAAACTGAGCCATGGTTCAGCTCTTTTTAAGTGTCCCAGGCATTTTTTGGCATGGTTCGGACTTTCAGACCAATTACAGGAAGTTGTGGTAGGCTATCATCAGAACCAAAAAAAGGAAAAATGATTTAACAAAACAAAATGATGACTTGATGAGAGCAATGTGAAACCAAAACTAACTTGACCAAATGCATACAGTGCAACAAAAACATGAACCTTGGTTTGGACTTTCTTTTCTTTTTTGGTGTTTCTAATGATACTATTTGAGAGGTCCAAACAGGCTTCTTACAACTTGAAGAATTATGTTATATGTTGTCCCAGTACCTGCCCAGATGGCAAATCAACCTGCAACAGCCCTTTCAGGGAATTATGGCTGAAGCTACAGCCCATTTGTGGTAGTGGATGGAACACATAAAGTATACTTTAGACTTTGTATGTCAGTACAGTACAGTACAGTACACCATCTGATCAGATGCAAACTTGATTGGTTAATTTTAACTTAACTACTTATACAGTTTGCCTGTTAAGATCTAATTGCAATCATGAGTTTGACCTGGTCTGACTTGGGAAGTACTTTGGGAATAGTACGAGGATTGTAGCATTGTAGTATGCATAAGAAATGAGAAATTTTGCTATTTGACTTGTGCAACATGAAATGTTTAATGTGTCCTGTCATCGTATCAAACTTTGTGTAACATACTCAAGTTCTCAGGTATTATATTTGTGAGTTTTGCTTCAAAAACTGTACAAGCTATTAGTTAGAATATTTTTGTACATTTCTGGTGACATTAACCTGTTCTTCTCTTTTGTCTTCCAGAATGAACTTTGGATTTGCATCAACTCTACACTTCCAGGTAAGAGAGGAGCACTAATATGGCACTAATATGTTTGACTTTGGCACCTCCTAGCGGTAGTATCATAAAACACCCTCATCAAGGATTGATGAAAGTGGTGTTAAAAAATCCTGATAAACCCACTGTGCCCCATCTCCCCAGCACCAAAAAGCAGACAGATACAGTTAGAGACCAGCTGGTGAACATAATGGAGCATTTAGTTGTTAAAGAGCCAGACACCTTTGTCTCGAGTTGGTGGAGACCTAAACAGAGAGAAGCTAAAGAGAATGAATATTGGATGCACATTCATCATATCACCAGGAACTGGTCTAGATCAAGCATTTACTAACTAAATGCTAATGTCGCTCCATATCTTTTGGATGGATGAGTTGTAATAATTGTTTTATTTGGAAGATCCATGAACAGCCAAACAAACATTTTTTCCCCTGTTCAGCTGAAAGAAATTTGCTGCCTTCCAGTCGCTGATTTCTTCCAAGTAACTGACATGGGAATTAAAAGATTGTAAGTCATCAGTGAATAGTGAGATAAGAAGCTGGGTGTCATTGGCATAGCTATGGTTCCTGATGTTGTGTTTGCTGATTATGTAGCCAAGGGAAAGCATATCTACACTACACAGAAATAAAGGTGCTTAACCCATAAAGGGTTTTTCAGCTTGTCTCAGTAATTCATGGTAGAACCTTTTATAAAGGTTCCTTCTTGAAACCCTTTCAGAGAGTTCTACCTAGAACCCAACATAAAGGGTTATACCTAGAAGCCTCTGTGAATGGTTTCACCCAGAATCCCCTATCAGGGGTTCTACAGAGAAACCTTCTATGGTGGAATGGTTCCACCCAGAACCCTCTCTGGGGTTCTATAAAGAAATCTTCTTTGGTGGAATGGTTCCATCCAGAGCCCTCTCTGTGGGTTGTGTAAAGAAAACCTTCCACCTTCTAAGGGTGCTAACAAGAACCAATCAGGAACCAACCAGGGAGGTTCTACTGAGAACTTTTTTCTTATTCCAAGCATTTTTATCTAGAAACCACCCAGAGGATTCTACCAAGAACCTTTTCATATTCCCAAGATTTGTCTAGAACACACTCAAGGAGTTCTACTGTACACCTTTTTATATGCCAAGGGTTTTATCTAGGGCCCACTCATTGGGTGCTACTGAGAACCCTTTAATATTCCAAGGATTTTATCTGGTACCCACGCAGGGGTTCTACCAAGAAGCTTTGTATATTATGGTGCAAAGAACCTTTGAACCATTCTTCCAAAAAAGGGTTCTTTGGACGAAAAGGGTCCTTAATGGAACCCTTAGTCTCACAATGAACCATTGATTGTTTCAGAGAAGGATTCTCCAGAAGCAAATAATTCTGGGTAGAACCTCAGCTCTTCGGGAAGAACCATTTGAAAACCCTTATAGCCAAGAGTGTCAGTTAAATAGGAGAGGACCCAGGATGGACCCTTGTGGGACACCACACATTAATTGTTACTGCTGGAGTGGAAGTCTCCAAGAGTGACAGTTAAATTTTGATTTTTCAGTTTTCAAACCACTGCAGAAACCGTTACACAGCTGTTATGAGTCAGACATGTGTTATGTGTGGACTTTAGCTAAATGGCAGGAAAAAAGACATATCTATCCTGATAGACACAACAGTCAATATATTCTTCTCATAGGGGCTTTAAATATTATAATAATGTAAGAGGTGATATGTTGGATAGTTTTCTGAATCTTGTAGGTTTTGGTTTTTGTTTTTTGTTTTTGAGATTTTTATGTGAAAAATGATTTAGACAGGCGTACAGCTGTTTTTATTCTCATATTTATTCCAAAAGTCTGTCATGATAAAGGTCACTGAAAATAGTTGTTCAGACACAATGAGACGTTAGACTGGAAGGTTTTTCCGCAGCAACTATTTGACCAAACAGGACGCGCTTATAATAAATCAAAACAAGACTCAAGGACTGACGTGAAACGTGACATTCAACCCGAGCCATATCTACTGTGTGTATCTGGTTGCATGAGAAGAGCTGGTAGCGAGTGAAGCTGTTAAAGCAGTGAGGAGAGCCGGTCCTGACCAGAGCAGACAGCAGGCAGGGGATCAAAGGCCTAAATCCTGCTGCTGGTGCTTGGAACAGATCTACCTGTCAGAAGCCTAATAGCCTCCAGATTGGGAGGTATTGTTATTCTTACCTTTTTGTACCCACTGAACACTGGCGTCCAGATAGTCCGTAAAGATTGAACCTGTTAAGGAACAAACCTCCCTCAGATCCTCCGCGGCTTGGGAGATATCATCGATCCTCTGATGTTCACTGCATTCCAGCGGCTTTTAGGGATTTACTCTGCTGGTGTAACCACCTCTCCTCAACATGCCAGCTTCAATTAATGGTTTCCTTCACAGAATGTGTTTCCTCAAGTGCAGTGGAGCTCAACCTATAACACATTTAGTAATAGTGTAATCCACAGCTCAGAGTGGTTTGAAGAAGAAGAAGAGGAAGAGGAAAGCATACTTTATTAATCCCAGAGGGGAAATTACATTTTTTTTCACTCTGTTGTAATTTTGTACATATATACACAGACCCGAAATACACATACATGCACAAACAGGACCTATAGACATGCATTTGAGAGAGGTATCAGAGCGAGGGGGCTGCACACGTATATATAGTTAGATGCGCTGAGCAGTTAGGGGTTTGGTGCCTTGCTCAAGGGCACCTTGGTAGTGCCCAGGAGCTGAACTGGCACCTCTCCAGCTACCAGTCCACACTCCGTGACTTGAACTGACGACACTGAGCCAAGTCCTTACAGACTGAGCTCCTGCCGCCCCAGCTGGTTACAGCAGGGAAAACAAAAGAACATTTTTGTCCTTTATATTGAAAAATGTAAACCTTTTTCATGGCCATACTTCTTATTATAACACACTAAAACAATGTCATCAGTTTGATAAGAAAATAAAACATAACATGTCATGATGCAAGCCGTCAAGGTGCAAGGAAACACAAGTTTAAATCAAAGCTGCAGACAGCATTGGCTGGGCACTTTGGGCCTGCAGTGGCCACGGCCTCATCGCTGGACGCCGACCAGTCATTGAGGCTCTGAATTTTCATGCACTTCAGACACTACAAGAAGGAGTTTGATGTCACTTCCTGTCTCCCCTAGGTGGTGCTACAGAACACCCACTAGTTGTACGTCATACTCGTATATCAAGTCTAGACCACACTGTGAACATTTCATGTTAATCAAAACATGATTGTCACAGGAGGCTTACTTCCTGTTGCCAGTAGATGGTGCTATGAGTTTGACTCCTGGTTGTCATGTAAATGTTGGTGCAGACTGGTCAATTTACACCAGAGTTATAGCAATTTCGTGTTTCATGGTGAGACATCAAAAATCAACATCACGCCTCAGACACTTTTGATTGTAAATTAGTCTAGATGGCACACACAGATTTTGAAATCATTATGATGAGTTTTGTAGGAGAGGTTCGTTAAATACAACATGCAGACAATGCCAAAATTGACCACTAAATTCAAAGTGGCCGACATCCTGTTGGGTTTAGGCTATGCATCCAAGAGACTGTTGTGCGTCTGGCATGAACCGTGACATCTGTTTAATAAAAAAATTTATTGTAATATGTCATGGTCCATGCAGTCAAGGCACAACAAAACACAGGCTAAAATTAAACTCCACTAAAAAAAATATTGCAAACAAAACTGCTAACAGAAGTTATCAGTCTGGAGGTTGGAGGTACTGGACCAATGTCACAAATGTGAAAATGGTCACTTTTGTTCAACCATATAAGTCTGTAAGAATAAGAATAACTAGTTTCTCATCGGTTGTTAATAAATCGGTTGAAGACAGATGCTTTAATTCTTTAAATGTATATTACAGATCAGCATTTTGATCCAAAAAGTTCTGCGTCTTAGATATTCAATTAAATTTCTAAAATTCAATTAAATTTCTAAAATCCCCCCCATGCTGTCACAGCTCTTGGTATAGTCCTTGAAGGCCCAAGTGTCTGTATAAAGTCAGGCTCCGCCCTCAGCCTCATCTTTTGTCAGACCAGGAAGAGGAACTCAGCAACAGGTAACTCAAAGGTAAAAAGAAACTAATTCATATAAGTGAATTAAAACAAATGTCCAAGAAGTAACTTACTGTAAGCCAACACTAAAGCCAGCTGAGTTGAAACTCGTCGGTTTTTATTTAATGTGAAACTCAAATGGGAATCAAACGTCCCATTGTCATAGTTCAGTAGCTCTCTGTAGTCCTGGATGTCCATCCATCAGTATTTAGAGAGACTACCAGGGTAGTGGATAATTCCTGGATGACTGCCACTTGAGCTCATTTATACAGGGTAGCAACAGAGTGACTGATGCACAGGTCAAGGTACATTATAACAAGGCTCAAACCATGTAACAAGTGCAGCTCATGCTTCTGTCTATGGTTTGCAGTAGCATGTTTCATTGTGTTTCCAAAGCTGTAATGTCACCCAGCTTCAGTTCAACAGATGGACACACACAGGCAGATTCACAAAAGGACTGTACAGCTTTCACAGCCTCTAAACCTGCACAAATAAGACAAAAATACACCTGCATAGAGTGAACTGTACCTCCAGTGTGTTGGCGCTGGGTGCACAGTCCAGCATGGAGCCGAGCAGAAGATAAAGCAGCTCTCCATGCACTGAGAGGTCTCGGGGAGAGCATAGTTAGAATAGTTAGAATAAGTTCTCTTTCAAATCAAACATTTCAATATATCAATGAGTCAGACATAGCTTAACCATGTCGTTTGACATGGTATGTCTGCACCTTAGAAACAAATATTAGAGGGACAATTAAAGAAAACTGTAGGCGAGCATGAAACAAATTAAATCAAGGGCAAATTCTACCTAGCTGCAAAATTCTGTGGGTGTGTTTGAGCTGTAATATCATTAGCACAATATCTCTTGCGAATCGAACCTTGAGACGGGGCAGATGGTGGCTGCAAGTAATTTATATCAGCAGCCACAAATCATTTTATGTGAAATGTTAGACATGTCTAACTTATCGAGAGCCCATAATGCTTCTAAACAAGAGACTGAAATGACATTAAAGGCTCTCTCTGCTCTGGTTTCTCATTTCTGTTTGTGAGCTGAAGACATCAAAACTCCAGTAACAGTATAAAAAAAAGACAACTATACTGTGAAATCCAAAGCCTTTCTGTTTCCTGACCTCCTTGGTGGAGGTAATAATAAAAAAAGTTGCACTGTTAGAACAATATGTCATACAACGTGACATATGTACTGTATGTGCAGCTTTTGATGACGACAGCATTGTCCCAATAAATAAATCTGCTTCAACAAGCTGTGCAAGCTGACCTCCATAAAATATATATAAATAATATATGGTTGATTGTGTGGTGTTTGATTTGTCTCCAGGAGTATCCAGGAAGTCAGACGGCTGGGTGGGGCTGGGCTGTTGCGAGCTGGCCATCTCATCTGAGTGTCGCAGGGAATGCAGACAGGTAAAAATGTCCAGCTTTTTCCAAGAATGACGGTCCTAACATTAGTTTTTGCTCAGGCCTTTATTCATGAATAGGTTATAGCTCCCCGTCTGTGTTTGTGTCTTTTGTTTCATGAGTTAACCTGCATTGATTTCATTTCCTTTTCCTTTACAGGCATCATCTAAAAATGACATAACAAAAGTATGCAAAAAGGTCACAGAGGTAAGTCCAAGAGCCAACTGGTTGTGTCAGTTGTATTTCTTAATAAGAATTAAGTATAAATAAAAATACATATCACCACCACTATTTCTAATAACTGCTTCCTCAGCAACACATTTTGTTGTGATGCTGCTGCCACTGTGAAATATAATGCAACACTGATAGTAACTTTTATTATATTAATGTGTCTTTGACATATTCTAAGTTTTCTCTAAAGGTGCAGTATGTAAGAATTTTAGTTTAAAATATTCAACAACAGTAAACATTCAACATTTAAACAAAAATGAATTAAAATTATGAACAGAATGTAGAAAAAAACGTGTTAACAGTATGTCAAAGACATCTGCATCTATGTACTGTGTTGCAGAGATATCTACTGAAGTTAGCATGCTAACCAGCTAGCCTTCACCTGTCCTGTTCTGACATGTACAGTACCATTTTGTACCGCAAGAGCTGATAGGCCGATAGTTTCAGCCATGTGTGCGAGCAGCAAATTCATGAGCTCTCAGTTTTTTTCCAGTCAAATAAATAAACAAAATAAATTCACAAAATGTCAAGAAAATATATATTTTTACACCTATTATCCTTGATACAACCACACATCTCCTGAATTCAAGTTTCTCTCTTTTGCTGAACTAACAGGAGCTTAATTTCCTTGTTATCTCATAAAATGCACTCTTTCAAACTCGGTGCTTCGAGTTAACTGTCCAGACTCACTAATGACAGATACAGTTACAGATAGTTAGTTTTGACCAATTCCTCCATATTGCTCCTTAAAGTGAAAACATTTTGTTTAAAAGAAAACATAATACATTAGAGCAAAGAATGAAAAGGGATGAAGTAGACCTCCACAAGATTAACTAAATGAACTTTTTTGGGGGGTTAAGATCAGAATATTTTCATCCAGGGGTTCGGGGTGATCGATGATCGATTAATTGGTGATAAGCAAAGTTTGTCTGTTTTTCCTAATGATGATTAATTGATCATTAACGTCACCAATGATCGATTAAGGAAAGTGCTTACAATTTGCAGCCCTGTTTCATCTTCATGAAAAGAGAGAGCAATGGTTTCCAACCTGGAGTGGGGAACCCTCATGTGGACCTTTTCCACCGGTGCTTTTGGCTGAACCGTACTGCGCCAAATTGCATTTCTGTGATCACTTTCAGCGCGCTGATCTGCGCCCAAGATGGACCTATTCTGGAGTGGGGCCAAAGCGAGCCCCACTCTCCTCCAAGTGGGCTGCGGTGACGTCTCGCCGGCTGTGACCAACCAGTGACGACCCTCCTTTCTGTCCTTCAAACAAGCGAGTGTCGTATTACTCGTGTGTGCAGAAGAGCAGAATTATGTTTCTATTTTTTTAGGACTTTTGTCCAGTTTTTTCCTGTATCTGCTGGATACTTTCACATCGTCAGACCTGTAAAATCCCTCAGATAAAACAATCTGAGGAGAAATAACACTGTGGTTGAACTCTTCAGGACATACGTCTATACTAAGGCCAGTAGCCTTTCACTTAGTCACTATAAGCAGACAATAAGTTTGGGAGTCACTGAGATCGAGCTTTAGTGTGCTTTTTGTGTAATGCTATCACAACAGCTTTTTTTGTCTCATTCCAGAACTCCCTCTACAGCTGCATCACCAAAAATGAAAGTAAGTTGTTCCTCACACACAACTGCAAACACTGATCTCATCTGTCCTTGCAGCTAATAAATAAATAAACCCTTTGAGCAGAGCGCTATCTACTCGGACCGGTAGATGAGCTTGTTTGTGTTCTTTCTCTGTTTTCTTTCTGTGTGTCTCATTCTTGCACTGTGTCGCACATGCTGTAAATACACAGCACACACACAGATGCACACACACACACAAAGACACAGCAGAGCCATGTTGTTTGCCTGGGCAGGATGTGAGGTCAGTCACTTCCTGTTGAGAGGTCTGAGGTTTGTCAGTCAACTTTAGCCAGAATAATGAAACATGAGAGTGTTTATCTACCAGAGGGTCAGACCGCTCGGTTCAACACACACTGCATGAGTCCACTTATTATCAATCAAACAATATCCAGCACCAATACTGAGGCTGTGAATGTTTGTTGAGGTTCTTACAGGTGCTGGAAATCCTTGAAAGTGCTTGAATCTTTCATGGTTTGAAAAACATTTGAATTTTGGATAAAGTGCTTGAAACTGTAGTTTCACTACTCTCATAATAAATCACTCTCCGACTGAATAGTTTGCTTTTTAAATAAAGAAATAGAATAAGCCAGAGATCCTAATTTGCTTCTTTTTTTTTTGAGGATGCAAGTCTACTTAGAGACAGGTGATGCATTTTGAAACTTGAAATTTTTTGTGTATTCCTTTAATTTATCATCCTTCTGTGGAATTATATTACAAAACATGCT
>JAJHUR010108183.1:0-15195 GCA_027495735.1 Lutjanus campechanus | reverse complement strand
AACACTGTGTCAGTCTTTGCATGTAGAAATGAACCTACAAAGAATTATCACCTGAATCTGCAGCTCCCCTCGACTCTACAGCTTCACTTTATAGAGAAGCCCAGCCGTCTGACCCACAACTCACCTGAAAAATCAGTTAACTGCAGTTTTAAATAACTCTTTTATCTTGTGTGCAGGCGAGATGGTGACCAAACAGCCTCTGATCAGGAGTATGAGGACGGTAAAGAGAGAGACACTGAAGCTGATCTCAGGCTGGGTCAGTCGCTCCAACGACCCTCAGATGGTGAGCCGACTTGTGTTTTTTTTTCCCCAGTCAATTCTGTAATGGAATCTTTTAAATGTGTGTTTATAATGACTTTTATTTTTAGCAGCGCTCCACACAAAGCATCCTCTGTATTTAATTCAGCAGTGGTACAACAACGCAGTAAAGGAACGTCCACTGCTGCTGCAGCAAATGGAAAACTTGGCTAACGATTTTGGACTGGCGCCCAGTTCCTTCTCAAAAACAGCGGCTATAATGTTTATAATTAAAATCTACTATTACAAAAATGTTTTCAGCACTGTGACCTGTACTGTAACAGTAAGACGGATCAAAACGGGGACCGACGCAAAATATCAAAACTTAAAATGTCCCTCAAACAAAAGTATCGTCAGTATAATGAAAAAACAGGGTCTACACTGAAGATGGACTTCATTAGTACTTTATTTGAACCCTTTTGTTTCCAAACCATTTTTCACAGTTTTATTGAGATTACAAGGTTTTAGACGGAGTATAGAAGTATTTGAATGTAGTAAACTGTTAAGTTTACACCAGCAGCATGACGAGGTGCTGAGCGTCTAGTCTGCACTTTTGCTGCTTCTTTGCTGCTCTCAAAGAGTTGAAAAATGTTTCAACACTTTCTACCCAGTCATCCAATCACAGCCACAAACGGTGTCCCGCTCGTACAGTATTCCTTGAACCGAGCTCTGTCCAACTTCAGCTCTTTGAACCAAATGATGGTACTTGCAGATGTTCCCTCACCCACAAAAACTCATGAACCCACACTGACCGGCTGGTCGTCTCCTCTGCCTTCAGCTTTCCCCTCATCCAGAGCACAGACCAGAGCTAATACTCTGTCTTGTGTTGGCATTTTTACATTAAGTATTTGTTGATAACACAAATGATCTGTGAAATGAGGTACTTGTAACACACACGTATGTGTACTCCATATCATAGCGACCGACGTGTCTCAGATGAGAAAACGCTGCACCTCCAAACACCCTCAAACACTCCCAGCTGGGTGATTTCAGAAATGCGCCTGGTGTTTTCAGCTGGAGAGAAAAAAAACGCTTTGGTTGACACAGCCTCTTATTTTACACCATCTAATAAAGGGTTTCTTTGGGCTTCGTGTCCACTAATTCTGATCAAAAATAGTTAATAGTACAGTCGTGGAAATGAGGCTGTTAGTCTGTCAACATGTTCATGTGATGTTCTCTGGTCCAGGTGGCAGAGAACTTTGTTCCCCCCTTGCTGGAGGCGGTGCTCATCGACTACCAGAGGAACGTCCCGGCTGCCCGAGAGCCCGAGGTCCTCAGCACCATGGCAACCATCGTCAACAAGCTGGGAGTCCACATCACGGGAGAAATCCCCAAGATCTTTGACGCCGTCTTCGAGTGCACTTTGAACATGATCAACAAGGTCGGTCGAGTCAGTTAATCGGGCTCAAGAAGGAAACGATGAAAATGTGAAGTCACAAAGTTACAGACTTTAACTCCTCGTTGTTTTCCTCCTGTGTCATCAGGACTTTGAAGAATTCCCAGAGCACAGAACCCATTTCTTCTACCTCCTTCAAGCCGCCACCTCCCAGTGCTTCCCAGCCTTCCTGTCCATCGCCCCGGCCCAGTTTAAACTCATCCTCGACTCCATCATCTGGGCCTTCAAACACACGATGAGGAACGTGGCCGACACAGGTAAGAACCAACCAATCAACTCATCTGGTCACATAGATAGTTTAAATGTAGAGAACCTCGGCATGACTTGGAAAAAGTTTGCTCCATAACGGCTCTATAAGTCTACAGCAGCCAAACCACTTCACTGTGTAGAGATAAAGTTATGTTTGGAGCTACAGGCTTTGGGGTTGTGTTTTCACTGGACTACAAGCGATAAATCTGTACACGTCAATCAGTTACTCATTTTTTAGGGATAACTGATACTGTTTTCATATCTCTGTTGGTCTAATGAGCGTCTCCTCGTCTCCTGCAGGTCTACAGATCCTGTACACCCTCCTGCAGAACGTGTCTGGAGAGGAGGCCGCAGCGCAGAGCTTCTACCAGACGTACTTCTGTGACATCCTGCAGCACATCTTCTCTGTGGTCACTGATACGTCTCACACTGCAGGTAAAGGAGCTGATGTGGTGGCAGCTGGGACCTGTGTGAGAATGAAAATAAACCTTTATTTACCTTTAAATATACAATATTCTGCACATATTTGCTCTCAGATTAAAATCTGATAAGAAGAATATCTATTATTTTATTATTATGTAAAGTAGAATTTCTCTCCTCTGATATTAGATGTTAATCTGCTGGATTTTAACAGCTTTTAGGGGCCAAATCATTCTCAAAACACAGATCATCAAGTAAACATTTAAGTTCATGTGATTAGAAACTGACGAGCCTTCCTGCCTGCCTGCTCCCTGTCTACAGGTCTGACCATGCACGCCACCATCTTGGCCTACATGTTCAACCTGGTGGAAGAGGGGAAGGTCAGCGTTGCCCTGAGCGCCGCCAGTCCGGCCAACAACCAGGCGCACGTCCAGGAGTACATCGCCAACCTGCTGAAGACGGCCTTCCCCCATCTGCAAGAGTAAGTAGGCTTCAGCCTCGCTGGGTGGGATCATATGAGCTGTGTGTGTTTGGTTAATGTTGATATTCACAGTGTCTGCAGAAGAGATTTTACATAAACACCCAGGAATTAAAGGAAAATTTACAGGGTTTGTATGGGTGCTTGAAATCCTTGAAAACATTTGAATGTTAATGTCGTTGGCTTTTGTATAAAGTGATCAAAAAATTGAGTTGAACTACTTTCATAAATAAATTGCTGCATGATGCTTTTTGTTTGCTTTTTAGATAAGAAATAAAAACAGGAAACTTGCCTTTAGTTTGTCGCTCTCCTGTAGAATGCTAACGCAAAGCATAATTTTTGTTGCTTATCGCACAAGACCATCTGATTTTATGTGATAAAGAAGTAAAATTATCATTTTGAGGATAGAAATATGTAATTTACCACAGCTATAAGGTGCTGGAAAAGCTTGAAAATGCACCTTGAAAATTCTTGATTTCGTTAAATGTGTTTGAACCCTGAAATTGAACAACTGCCACAGCAGCTGCAACAGACCAGAGTGCACTTGCACCATAAAGCACATTATGAGTGAACCCTGAGTGTTTGTTGTCCATAAAATCTACGAGTCAGTCAGCAGCATTTGTTGAAGTCTGGGTTCTGTCTTCAGATTCTAGAGAATTCTTGTCACTTTGATTTCTGCATGAAATAAGGTTTGAGGCTGACAGAAGGCTGACGCAGCCTCACGCTTTATTCCACAATCTAAATTTGACCTGTTAATGTGGCACTCGGACATTTTGAGGTTGTTTAATTATGTGTGGTTCAAAAAATTTGGTTCCGATTATTTCTGAACGAAACAAGTGATAATCGTCGGGCTCCATTCAAAAATGTGATTGAGGCTGGAACTGCAGATTTTATCCGATTTAGACACGAAGCAGCAAGTTTTCAAAAAGCATTCAGGGAGTCAAATGAGAGGGGAGAAGTAAAAAGTTGGTATTTGTTTTAAGGCTGTGACAGATGTTATTTTGTGCACCCTCGTACCTGCTGTATAGTTCACAGACTAACGGCTCATTGAACGTCTCGTCCTCAGTGCCCAGGTGAAGGTGTTTGTAACGGGTCTGTTCAGCCTGAATCAGGACATCCCTGCCTTCAAGGAGCACCTGAGGGACTTCCTCGTGCAGATCAAGGTGAGTTTCCAGAAGAAACGGTAAACAGCTGCACCTGAAAACAACATGTAATTTATAAATAAATAATATTGGTATAAAATTGACTGACACAAAAGTTATTTAAAAGGGGATCAAAGAAGGACTTGTAATGTTTTTTGATGATTTCTATCTGCAGTTTTGAACCACATCCAGTCTGCTGCCTCTCATTCACAGCGACTCTGTTAAAGGAAAACAAAAATTACAATCTTACTTTCTACTAAATTCTACTTTATGCTTGAACAGAACTTAGAACAGAGGAGGCAGGCTGATGTGATCAGTCACTTCACATCAGTTATTAGTTAAAACAGGGCTGTTGTTGAAGTCCAGGTCTGATGAAACTGTCAAGGTGAGACTTGATTTGATTCAGTTAACTGGCAGTGTGAAGTGATTTTTGGTCAACACTGTGGTGTCTCAGGCTTCATCAGACCGAATCCGACGGCAGGCAGAACACCAGTCCTCTCAGTAATTTGAGTGGAGGTTGTGCGCTTAGGCTGCAGCAGTGGGGACCACAGGGGATGCAGGGAAAAAACAATGCAGTGAAAAGTAAAAACAGGCAACTTTTACAACTTGATGTCGCGCCACAGTGGCCAATCACGCAAGCTGGCAGTCAGACTGGTTGAACTGCTCCAAAGTCTGGCTGAAATATCTCTGGAACTGGGTTCTATCCAGGTAGAGTTTATGGACCAAACGATGATACTGAATCCATGATACTCAGCTTCTGTGTGTGTGTCTGTGTTGCAAAATAATGACACCAAGTAGCTTCTTTTGGTTTGTGTCCATTTGTTTGAGAGAGGAAGAGCTCAGCAGTGGTCAAACAAGCTAGAGAATAAAATGTTTGACAGCATTTATGCTCTGAGCACAAATAAACATCCACATGTATGATTTGGTGTAAATACAACCTTAGACCTTCTCTCAATATATTAAGGGTTTATTTGCAAAACTAGACATCACGTTTTCATTTATTTCCCTAAATCATGTCTGTTTGTTTTTGGTGCACTCTAAGGAATATCAAGTTTTATTTGTTTTAAGCATGATGTTCGTCTGTTTTTGCAAACCAGCCCCTCGTGAAAGAAGGCATAACCTTTTATACACTTAAAATTCAAGTGCAAAGTGTGTCTGATGAATAAAGGTCACGGCAAAGCAAAAAGCTGACGACATAAAACATTAGTGGACCAACAAAGACGGCACATATACTCTAATCTGATTGAAAACACTTGAAAGCTACAACCTGCGTCAGAACTTTATATTATTTTAACTTGCGAGCGCAGAGACGCTGTGGAAAGTCTGAGCAGAGGTAGACTCTCTCTCTCTCTCTCTGCCTCTGTGGGAAAATGTCAGTTTGGCCGGCTTGAATCTAAAACTCTGAGCCTGGTGTGTGTGAGCGCTGCTGAGCCTCCGCTTGTGTGGTCCTGCAGGAGTTTGCTGGCGAGGACACGACGGACCTGTTCCTCGAGGAGAGGGAGACGGCCCTGCGCCAAGCCCAGGAGGAGAAACACAAGCTCCAGATGTCAGTGCCCGGCATCCTCAACCCCCACGAGCTGCCGGAGGAGATGTGCGACTGAAGAAGCAGCAGCAGCGAGCAGCAGCAGCAGCGAGCGGCGTGTACAAAACAGCTCTGCAGGGGGCGGGGGGGAGGTCAAGAGAGAGCAAGGACGCTTCCTGTTGATAAATTGTTTTCTTTTCAAGTGTGTTTGTGTGCGAGTGTGTGTGTTTGAAAAGAGAATGAGGGGCCAGAGGAAGGACCCCAGCACTCGGTTGTACGTCGACCAAATCAATGTCAATATGTAAATGAGAATCGTCCCCCTGTCCCCCCCTCAACCCTGGCGCGGATTCTTCTTCTTCTTTTTTTTTTTTTTTTTTCCTACAAACTTATTTTATACAAAGATTTTTTTTTTTGTGTAACTTGCCATCTTTTGTTAATTCTTTGCTAATTAAAGCTTTATGTCTCGGCCATACGGTTCTTTTACACCTGCATGAAGTTGAAAGAATTCAAGGTTATTTTTAATCCCTCTTCACCTCCTCGATTCACCTCCTCTCCTCTTTGTTAATATGTAATATATAATGTTGAAACACTTGCGATGGTTAGTTGACGGATTGCTCTGGTTTCAGAAGTGCCACGTGCATGGTGCAGGACGAATGTGACGCTCAAGGGGTAGACTCGTACTTCCTTGCTTCCTTTGTTGTCTTGTTTTGGTTTGTCAGTGTGTTTATTGTTTTTTTGTTTTTGTTTTTTTTGTTTTGTTTTTTTTCTTTCACTCTGGCTCTCTGGAGTCGGAGCTTCAGTTGGACCGCTCTGCGTTTGGATGAGAAAGGAAAGGCTGTGTGCATATCATCCTGTTTGTAAAGCTGTCTTAGTACTCTGAGAATATAAAGTTGGCTATTTTTACAAAAACCATCCGTGTGACTCTGCTTCTTGCTCAAAAGCCCCGAAGGTTACGGGGGAAAAAAGCCTGGAAGAGACGAGGAATGTCACAGCTCGCCTTCCAGGACAGGAAGGGTTACTGCAAATGACAAGTTTTCTAAAAGGTTTTGGAAAATGGTAAAATGTTTTTTGGCTCCCAAACTGGGGGGTCGTCTCTCTACTGGAGGAGGCACAGGGTGGAAAAGTTTGCAGTTTAGCTTCGTCCCAGTTCACCTCAAAATCACATATACATGTTTTTCCTCTTACCTGAAGTTCTATTTAGTTTTATTTATCCATAGATTTTACCGAGATAACAGCACTCTGCTCGAAGCCAAAAAATACGTTTGAAGAACTCGACACCTGCGTCTCATGACCCTGTGACACGTGATAATCCACAGATGATGTGAGCAGTTTCATGTCAAAACTATATTTTGCCAACTGTGCAGAAGGAAGCGTGCATCTACTCGAGGACGAGAGGCTCGAGCTCGTGAAGGTGCAGGATTACAAGAACCGGCCTACATTACTGATTCTCTGTCATTTTATAATTCTGACGTCTCAAATCACACAAATAAGAATTGGCAGCTCGGTCATGTGATTGGATTAACACTGCTGAAGTTGGAAAATCCAGTTTTTCATGTTGAGCGCCTGCAGCGTGGAGCAACGTGCAGAACAATTTAAAAGTTTCCTCATTTTTACCCACAGAGAAATTAAAATCTTTTAACTGTATCACATTTTATTTACAGGTGTTCCTGATTCATGTGCCTTATATTTTAACTGATTTTATTTATTTTATTATTTTATTATATTGTTAAATTTTATTATAATTCAAAATAATTTTATTGTGGCTTTTTTCTTTTTACTTAAAGCTGCTACTTTTATGCAGGTTTCTCTTTTTGTGTGTGTAGGAGCTTTTATTTTGTTTTACTCAGCTAAATTGTAAATGAGGTCTCTACCTCAGTGTATTTCTGAGTTAAAATAAAGTTATGAATGAATTAATACACAACCCAAGGCTATAAGAGATGCAAACTCTGTGGACACTTTAAAATGACAATTGAAAACCTTTTTATTCAACATTTTCTCTTAATTTCTCTTAAGTTTTTCTCTAATCAACTTTTTCCCTAAAAGAACAAAAACCAATGTAAAGTCTGTTATAAACATAATTTCTATCAGTCATCATGTATGACCCACTTGAAGTGTGTGTGTGTGTGGATGACACAAGTTCAGTATTATTGAAAATTGATCAAGATAAGCTGTCTGTTACAAGAATCAAATGAAAAGGCAGAATCTGTGATTCTCCCATTATTTTTTTCTCTCCACATCTTTGGGGATCCGGCGCCGGTCAGAAGAAAATAACACTTCAAAGACGACACAGTGTTGCAGCTGTTACATCACATTTTATACAATATAGACTGTGAATGATGGTAGTCAGGGCATAAAACCGATGATCTGGTGATTTTACATATCAAAACTCAATCAATGGTTTCATCATCTGTGTGAAAACATGTAATGGTTGTATCTGCAGAGATCCTGCCTGTGTTTCCGTATTTTTTCATTATTTTTCTGTGCTCGGGATGATTTACCAACCAAAAAACAAAAACAAAACAGTATCTGACGTCCTGGGAATGAAAGACAACAATCAACTGTCTTTATTGTGTATTTACAAACAGCTCAGGCAACTGCTGCTCTTTTACTTTACTTACTTTATTGTTTTTCCTCCTTTGTTTAAATTATATTTAGTACATATGTCTTTGTTCTTAGCATACCTGTTCTTACCTGTTCTTACCTGTTCCTGCCTCTTCATTATTATTCATTTGATTGCTCCGTGTTATCGTGCAGTCTTTGCACTCGTTTCTTGTCTCTTGATTTTACTGTAAAGCACTTTGAGTTACGCCCTCTGTATGAAAGGTGCTATAACAATTATCATTATTGTTTTTATTAAATGTTAAAGGTGTAACCTCTCATCCATGAGTAGATGTGCTCTTCCTTCTGTGTGGTGATACAGCTGGCAGGTGTCGTTCAGTAGAAAGAAAATAGTTCCTACATGAAACTTCTCACAACGTCGTCTGTGGATCATCTTCAGTAACTGAGTCATGATTTCTGCTGTTGAGTTTTTCCCCAAAACTTGGCAATTTACACCAAAACTATCTCGATAGATTAACAGCAGCACAGGTCAGATTTGGGGGATAACTGTTCTTGTATTTGCTGCATTACATCACAATAATTATCATTAATGTTATGAGCTCCATCTGTGCTTTTCTATGACAAGTTTAATGTTAAAAAAAAAGTGTTTGAAGTGGCAGAAAATCAGCTGTTGCTCAGTTTAATAAGACATCAAACAACTTGTTTCATGTTCTGTTGTGTTAATCTGGACTGTTGGAGACACTGTGAGACACCAGCTGTGACATTAAATGTGTCTGGAGTTGTTTACAGGCCTGTTGACAACTTTATACCACGTTTGGTTCCAGGTGGAGAAACTCCATTTTGATGAGGTATGTTTTTATGCCTACACACACATAAACACACATAAACATCTGTAACATCTGGATCTACTTAGAAAATGTTTTAAAGTCACCTTTTCCTGTGACATAAGAGGCTATTTGGATAACGAGGGATTTAACTGCTCAGTTTAAAGTAATATAATATTTATTAAATCAGAAGAAATGTAAACAGGTTTCATATTATTTAAATGTATGTTTGATATCAATCAGTTTTATTGCCATAAAGGTTTTCACATACAGTGAATTAACTGTGGTATGTTGGTGTGTAACAGCAAACATGGTGTAAAAAATATGAATATTAAGACAAATACTGCACAAACAAAGTTGTCAAGAACATGAAAAACACAAATATAAAGACAGTAAAAACAAACTGTTTAATTAAACGAAGCAGCTGCACAGGTTTACGCAGGAATGTGCAAACTTTATTTCAAATAACTGGAATTAGAGGCAAATAAAAACAGAGAAAATTAAAGTAAAAACTTAAAACAGACAACACATACATATGAATATTTTAAGATATAGTTTCATTAAATTAAAAATGGTGTTTCTAGCATTTATATTTTTTTTCTAATTTGCACAGATTTCATTGAGGTCATTTCACAGAGCTGGAAAGTAACTAAGTACATTTATTCAAGTACTATGGTTAAGTATAATTCTGGCATATCTGAATTTTACTATTTTCATGTACTTCTCTTCCATTAAAATGGTAAATATTGTCATTTTTACTCCACTTTACATCTGATACTCAGAGTTACTTTTTACATTTAAAAAAATTAAGTAGCATAAAAGTATCTGACATCATACTGACACATTAAATCCTCTATTTATTAGTGACAAAAAGGAATAATGTAATATTCTAATGATAATATACTATATTATTATATTATTATATTTTTCTATATTAATGTGAAAGGAGACATTGAGCGTAATGTATAATTTCACTTTTGATACTTTAAGCACTTTTTTCTGATCATTATTTTGTACTTTAGCTCAAGTAACATTTTGAATTTGGGACTTTTACTTGTAATGGAGTATTTTTACATCATGGTATTTATACTTTTACTTAAGTAAATCATCTACTACCCAGTGGTTCTCAGATAGGCTCTGTGCTGCTCTGCCAGGAGGCCTGAAACGTTTTCAGATTTATTCATTTAAATGATCATGTCACATATTTTAAAAATATTTATTTAATTTATTTATTTGCTACAAAGGGCTTCATTATATCCTGCATTTATTTTTTACGATCAGACTTTTAGCGATTATTACTTGTTTACACAAACTATTTCCTTTACAAAAAAACAATTTTATAGGCCTGTCATATTTATTGAAGCCCCAGTCTGGGACTATTGTTGTTCTTATCCTTTTTATAAGGTTTATTTTATTTACTATTTATGTTGTATACATTTTTAACGTTTTAAAAATGATATATTATTTGAAACAATCAGAATCCACATTGTATTTTATGTATGCACTGAGACTGAAACAAACACTCTTGATGTGTGTGTGTAGTACCTTATATATTTTGGGTATATGGTGCAAATATTTTAATACATGTCTAATATCTCTCTAATATATTTCTTATGTTTTTTCCCCCCTCATAGCCAGGTAGTACTCGTGCTTTATTGGTAGTGACATTGTAATTTATTTTGAAAATAGCACGATGGACAAATATGTCATCTTTTTAATCAAACCGTGTTTGATAATATATTTTAACGCTGATTCCACATTGATAAAATAAAATGGACCAACAGAAAAACAAATTACTTCTAACTGATATTATTACAGTTAAATAGTCAGACTGAAAAACAAATATCCTTTATTGTTAAAATTAATTTATTAATCTGACCCCCTTCATTTATTAATTTTATTTCTTTATTTTTCCCTCCCATATGTAATATTTTATTTTTACTGTAAATGCCTTCACTGAATGTTATGTTTTAATATGCTTTAGTGTTTCAGTCATAACTAAATTCCCGGGGCTTTATTTCGTCTTTTTAGTCCTTAAAATTGTTTATATGTTGTTATTTATTAGCAATAAAGTGGAAAAAGTAGTAACCAAGTGTTTAAACAATGAAATGATTCCAGGGGCCACACATGAGAGGGGGCCCCGGTGTGATTTTTTTGTTTTATGAGGGGTCCTTGGCTGAGAAACCTGTGATTGAGCTCGGTTTACACCTCAGTTGTCCTTGAGATCGTAGTAAAAGGTTGTAAACATTACTTCATTCGGAAGATATCGCGAGAGTTCCGAAGAAAACCGAACGGGCGAAGGAGACAGACCGTAAAGTGCCGAACTCTCCGCACTGTGAATCGCCCCCCCCTCCTTTTTCAACATGGCTGCTGTGTCTGCTCTCTCAAGTAACGCTCAGATTGGAGACTGACTCGATTTCTACCTTCCAGTGCCTCTTAACTTTTGGTGTACATCAACTTCGCTTGGATGCAAATCACGTTCTACACCTTTTTGTTTCCCCTGGTTTCATTTAGTGGAATAACCTTCACCAATCACTCCCTCCACTGGGCCTTTTTTTTTTTTTACCCCAAAAACAACCAACTGCCAGCCAACAACAGTTTCCAGTGCAATGGTTTGAGTAGGTGCACTCAGTTGGCCTCTTCATGAACAATGTGTGAAAACTGCGCCGAGCTGGTGGAGGTATTAAATGAAAGTAAGTAAACAAGTCGTTTTATTTACACGAGACGATTGTGAAGCAGCTACTTGATGTTAGCATTGCTGTCCATGTTAGCTAGGAGGCTAGCTAAATATAACTTTGTGTGTTTTCTTGACTGGCTCGCCCTTTCAGTCAGACTTTGCAGCGATGAGACAGTGGAAGTAATGACAGTGTTTCTGCGTGTTGTGACAGCTGTGTCTCCGTGTCGGACTGTGTCGGTTTGATATGAATGCAGATGTCCATTTTCCCTTCCAAACTGGCAGTCAGTTTCGGGCCTGTCTGTCAAACACTCCTCACACAACTCACACAAGCTAGCTCCTAAATCGACTCAAAATCAAACCATCTCGATCATTTTTCAATGTGACATTACAGCCACGACTTAAAACACGTTAGCACTGTTGAACACGGTGCACGTAAGCGATTTTGAACGATGCTGCTGGTGCTAAAAACGCGGCTTTTGCACGGATTTGGAAGTTAGCTAAGTTAGCTAGGGGAGCTAGCGAGCAGCCTGACTTTGTTTGATGTGTTTGTCAGGTCAGTCTGCTAGCTGTCCACTCCGCTGCCACCCATTGTTTTGCGGATGGTCACATTCACACTTCAAAATGGCCTGCTAACTGTCAATAATACGCTCACGGATAATGTTGCTGACACGAAGATAATGATGTAAATTCATTAAGTGTGTTTTGGCGAGTCTGTTAAATGGGAAAGTAGTCTAAGCTAGCGGCAACTAAGCTAGCCCAAAAAATTAATGGCTGCAACGAGGCGCATATTTTGGCACATCGTTAATCCTCGATAGCTTGAGTGTTTTTGTCGGCCGATGTCTTGGGCACAGTTGTCTTATTCTTTGCTTGTTTTGATGCTACAGTTATTTCTGATCTTGCCACGATTCCCGATCCCGATTCTCATACAGAGCTAACGTCAACTTCAGCCAGTAAACGTAAATACGAGGTTGCATTTATAGCTAGAAGTTAGCCGTTAGTCCAGGCGTGCTAACCAGGCCTTGCTGCACTTCAGGGGTGTCTGTAAGACACAGAACAAAACCCCTTTGTGTTGTAAGACTGTTATAAAGCCGTTACTATGCAGTCATTGTCGTTTTATTTGTAGCTTTGCTGTGTGTGTCCAGCCTATTGTGTTGTATGAACTTGTGTGTGTGCATGAAAGCTCCTCCTGCAGGATCTGTAGGAATCCACTTAAACAGGCACAGTTTTGCACCTGACTGCAGGGTTGCCAGGTCTGTGTGACAAATCCAGCCAAGTGGCAGGTTAGAACCAACATCATACAAATGGCCAATAAAACTCAGCCACGTACAAGAACTCAAAACCATACACACTGCCTTTAAAGTCCAACACAATTTCTGTTGTTATTATGTTGTTATTGTCAATAGTGTTGTCACAGTACCAGAACTGTAAACTTTGATATAATGCCAGTATGCAAAAACAATACTTAATGCCATGAAAAAGAAAAAAAAACATCCAAGGAACACAAAATAGGATATTAAATAAAAATTAAAAAAAATAATTAACAACCTGCACACGGTGCTGGTACAGAAAAACAACCCTAATTGCCAAACGTATGAGTGTGCCAGCACTAAAAGCAGTTTTTCCTAAATAGTTTTCTAATCAACAGTGCCAATTAAAAGTCTGGACACATCTTCTTCAGTGTATTTTATCATTTGTATAATTCTTACAGAAAATGGTTCAGATTATACCAACAGAGTGCAAAGCTGTTATCAAAGCAAAAGATGATTACTTTGAAGAAAATCAAATATCAAAGAGGAAAAAACTTCTGCACACTTGATTTGTAGGTTGACAGGTGCGTAGGGGACGACCACGGGTCGATAATAAAAAACAAAGACTCTTTCATGCTGTCTTCTGCACTTAGTCACAGGTTTAATAACAATGTTATTAAATGTTTCATAGCAGAAGACAGCGTGTGAGTCTTTCATATTGTAGATTAGTAAAGTGCAAAAACACATTTTTATCTAGTTTTCACATTTTTTGCTTACTAGGTAATTCCAAAGAATTCCACATTTCACAGTTTGGATGTGCGTAATATTAATCTACAACATAGAAAAATAACAATAATAAAGAAAAACATTGAATGAGAAGATGTGTCCAAACTTTTGACTGGTTCTGTGGGTTCTAAACAGGCCTTGTGTGAGATAGAGAATAATATTGTGAGTAAAATATAGCTCAGTGAACGTGTAGATCAGTTCTCTGATGAACAAAATTAACCTGTTGCTTTGTTTTTGTTACCCATTTTCCTCTATTCTTCCTCCCTGCCTGAATGTGTCCCATGTCCATGTCTGTATGAGTTATCCTTTGGCAGGATTTGGGTCTGAATGAATGATTTGCATCATAATATGGATTTATAGAGAGTGTTCATGTAATTTGTGTGCCAGATAAAGTTGTCAGTTGGACGATGAACACTTTCGGAGTGTGTGTGTGTGTGTACAAATATTGAAGTCCAGTTGTGAGAGTGAGTTGTGGCCACCTGTTTCTGGAAAGGAATGTCATCCTCATTGTGCACTACATGGCTAAAAATATGTGGACACCCAAACATCAGAGACGTATGTGAAAGCTGAACATGTCATTTGAAAAACCCATGGGGCTTCATTCTGCTTTTGTAACGGCCTCCTGACTTCTGGGAAGACTTTCCGCAAGATTTTTGAGTTTGGCTGCGGGGATTTGCTTCCATTCTTCTGCCACAGGAGCTTTATAACCCTTTATAACCCTTTCATACAGGAAACACACACACACACGGTGTGTTTCTGCTGACGAGTGTTGAACCTTAATTTGACCTTTTTCGTATGAAACCACAGTCAGATTCCACAACTGGTTTAGAGCCGCGATTATTAATTGATTAGTTGTCAACTATTAGATTAATCGCTGCTATTTTGAGAATCAATTTGAGTAATTTTTAAAGAAATATATATTTGAATATTTTGTGAGTTCTGAACTCCTCTCTGACGGTAAACTGAATATATTTTGGTTGTGGATAAAACATTTCTGGATGTCGTCTTGGTCTTTGGTAAATACTGATTGATATTTTTTCATCAGCAGATTAATCAACAATAAAAATAATAAGTGTAGTTTAATGCAATTCAGACACACAGGACAGAATTACAGTTGCATGTTACATTACGACCAAATAATTGTGCAAACTCTCTGTGTGACTGTTTCTCTTTTGGTCTCCCTCTTGTTAGGGAGTCCGTCAAATGACGTTTAAAGGTCGACATCATTAATTTTCTATTCTTAATAGAGGCGGCTGCTCACAGAGGCCAGGCTGAATAGGTTATTAGTGAAATCGGCCACTGAAGTTGCCGTTCCAGTTCATCTCGAAGGTGTTTGGACGAGGTTGAGCTGAGGGCTCCGTGCAGGCCAGTCAGGTTTTTCAACACCAAAAACTGGGAGAACCTTTTCTTTAGGGGCCCGGCTTTGTGCACAGGGACGCTGTCATGTTGGAGCAGGAAAGGGACAAACGTGGACTGTTGACACAAAGTTGGAAACATACCATTGTATAAAATATTGTGTAGCATTCAGAATTCCCCTCATTGGAACTGGGGGGAACCCCGGACCAGAAGTTAACACAATTGTCTTTCTATCTTTGGCC